>JAXDDX010000114.1:1380000-1589045 GCA_034670405.1 Hoplostethus atlanticus
GTTTTGGAAAATTACACTTTTTTTGTGGTGAATGTTATATTGATGTGAGTGACAGTGTTCATTTTTTTATTTCTCAATGTATTATTCTTCTATGCTGCACAGATATGCTTATTACCACGTGTATCAACCACGTGTTAACGCTACACTGCTAGCAGGAGAAAATGGTTTTCTGACCCGGGCATTCCCCAAGATACTAGATACTGGCTATGCAGGTATCTAGCCATACATTTAGTCAGACTGCGTAGTAAGGGCCAAAGATGATTCATCCTCTTTTGAAGTAGTTTGGAACAACAAATCTCATACTTTTTAAACAGTGTGTGCTTACTATTTACATGACATGGAGCTAAATGATGTGGGAATAATGATGCAAAGAGGAGCACTAAACAAAAGCCATATGGTGCCGGTCCAATCTGCCTAAAGATCCATATGTCTTGATTTCTTTGCCACACAAAACCAAAAACGTGTTAATGCGTCTTGTTAGATTCTCGTTAGAGCTCATGCAGCTACGTGCATCGAAATAGAAACGGGTCATTGGTTCTTGTTTGAGTTTGCATCATTATGGCAATCTTCCCAGACAGATGTATCGTCAAGAAATGTAGATATATACCATGGAAACAATTTGTGTCACGATTAGTTGGAAGGTTCCAAAGTACACGATCGCTCCATCTTCGTCTGATGGAATAGTTCTGTACTGTATATCAACAGCCTGATCATCAATTATACTGTGGAATAGAGTAGCATGGGGGGGGGGGGGGGGAGAAGCAGGGCAAATACAAAACAGTGTATACAATACAATGGAAATTGTTTTCATCTGTCACCTGAGAATATTTGCTCAGTGGTTCAAATTAATTTTCTTTACTGATTTTCCTCTTTGGTAAGAGAAATGCAGCTTCCCTCCCTCCACTTTCCACACTGGTAAAGGCAAACAAAATGGGTATATCCAAAAGATGACTGCTTACCTGGCAGATAGGCTTGGGAAAATATCATTTCAGTTAATACAATTTCTGGACGGGAATTATTTCCTGGACCATTTGCCACTTGAAAGTGTACCATAAAATATTCATAATGCTTGTTGTCGAGAATCTCTCCTCAATTACAGGGGCAATTTTTATGCATGGGATTGGCGAACAAGTTTGCCATATACCTTCTACGGTTGAATGCAAGGATCTAGTCTATATTTAGTTCCATTCATCATCCGAACCTGCTAGATGACACAGAGGTGCATGCGGTTGCATTGGGGAAAAAAAGAACACGCCAAGAGAAATTGTTCAAGGTTAGATGCACTTCCTCTGCTCTATTTACTGTGTGACATTCACACAGTGTTCTACAAAGGGGGTGAGGCGAGGTGAGCTGCTGAGATGCATCATGCCGTGCTTAAGTTGTCACACAACATTGAGCTACATTGTACAGTGTTCATTGAGGTATAGCTCAAAATGGAATGAGATCGGCAGTTGCTATTTTTTGTTTCTAGAAATAAAGCTAGAAGTCCTGGATAACATTCTGTATTGATACTTTTGATACTCATACTACACTGAAGCATGTGTGGAAGATGGTTGGATATATTGGTTTGCCAATATATCGGGCCAATATCAGCCTGTCAATGTCATCCACCGCCAATATGATGGAGCTTCCTCACTGACCACAGATACATAAAACCTGCAAAGAATTTTATTTTCTTTGCACATTTCCTTTTTTTTTATGTAACTGTTCAAAAATGTTTTTTTGTAAATAAATTCTTTATTTAAAAACTATTTCAGAGTTTCCCCTACAGCTGAATAGGTGGGTCACCTATCTTAAGGCGCTGCAAACCCTAAACGAATCTCAGTAGCATATGTCTGAATGGAGAGTTGTGGTGTCACATATCCTGCATGCTGTTTCAGATGATTCCCCATCCTGACAAGAACAAATGTGGGAAACACTTAATACCTGCATTTTTTGGGCATACAAATCGTCCAGTTTAAATATATTGAATATCTGCACAAAGCATCAGCTATTGGCAGCTTCAGCACAAAAATATTTCGGCCTTCAAACACCCTTATTGATCGAACTCTAAAACTCACTTCCCAAAAACTATGAAAAACATGGAAGCAGCACTCAAAAAGATTGACATTGTGTTCTAAGATGAAGGCAATATTTGAATTGATGACCACACCAGACTAACATGTTTTACTTATGCTTCAATCACAGCATCAGCAACTTATACTATACTGTAACATACTGTTAATTGAGTACTAATCAACTGACAATTGAAAGACTACAGGTTTTAAGTTTCATCATCTTTTAGGTTTAGGTACAGATGTAGGCTTCACAGATGTTTCATTTTTTAGTGCCAGCAGGTTACACCATAGATAGTTGCTGCGCTGTAACTTTCCTAGTAGAAGATACATTTTAGTTCCCTTTTGATTTTCTAGACGGTACAAGGAAATATCTGACTGCCTCGTTTTTAAGATATGAGCTGTGATACAGATGGTGAGATATGATACATATTGAAATGAGAATGGAGGTAAGAATAATATATTGGGATGCTTGTGCAACATCTCTGGCTTTGACACAGATGAGTGGAGTCAGATTTCAATGGCAGATGAAAGGTTTTGCTGAAACACCCCCACTGGATTGTATTTGTACATAACTTCAGGAGGTGAAATGAGAGGTGTGGGTGATATAGCATACAGGGGAGAATGGCAGGTGCTAGACGAACAGTGAAATTAGGTGGAGAGGCATTGATACCAAACGGGGAAGTCAATAACTGCAGAGATGGAAACTGCGTGTCAGATTATCCTGTGGAGTTTATACGTGACACAGGTGCATCGCTATGGGGAACGTAGAATCGGATCAGTAGAACATGAATCTCTTGAATCACAAACTCCAGTTGGTTTGTTGTTGTCCTCTGTATTCAGCTCAATGCATTTTTTTACGGACTGTAAAAAGCTCCTCCCCTATAGCTGGAGCCCCTCCCACCCGGTTTCTTATCTGGACTATCGCTATCAGGGAAATTAGCCTAGCTCTACTAACTAGATCTAATACCTCATTACTCTGAGCCTTCCTATTGTATGTCCATTTTATATAGCGCTAACATTATGGTTGTTGCTATGCTAACAATACAAGCTGAACATATGGAGGACCCCGCCCATCAGTCTCCATTCATGATGATGATTTGGTCTTTTTGCAAAAGCCTTGCTAGCATGCATCCATCATTGGTCAACGTGGTTTGTTTTGATGTGTCATTGCAAAGTTATTAACCTTGATGGTAATAATCTATAACTTACAAGCCCCAGCGTGTAAACCACACTGATCCCCAGCCACTATTGTGTTCCAGTTATAGTGTTGCACTTTGCACCATGTTTCTAGTAATGTTATGATAGAGGTCATGCCACCATGGCAGGTCCTAGAAGTTATCACAATCAGTGCTGAAGCATTTGTTACACTCGGTGAGGGGGTGTATATGCAGCACTGTTTGGAAGGAGGGGGGCAGGTTGTCTTTGTTTCCCTTTAGATTTGTCATTCATCTTCACGCCTGCAGGGGGTGCTATTTTACATAAATATTACATAGTGCACCTTTAACTGGTGAGAATTTTTTTTACTAATAATGTAATAAATCGTAAGAATGAGATGAATGAAATAACTCAATTTATTACATTATAAGACACTATTTTAATTATGTTATCAGTTAAAAATATGCTTCTCCGGTTCATGTAATAATGTGATGATATTACATGATCCGGCAATTTATTACATTAACAAGGTTTATTACATTTTCAACCCATTTAGAGGGGCATTTTATTACATGTTGACAAGTTATTACATCATCCAGCAGAAATTACATTATCACTACAGGGAGCGAATGGGAACAGCAGCAGATGAGGTACTTAAGGGGGAAATAGATCAACTGTAGTAGACCGACTGGAGGAGATGGAAACTCTGAGAGCGGTGGCGAGGGGAGGGCCGATGTGGACGCAGAGAATGAGGTTTGGTTTTCGGACAGCTTTACGTAATGGAGGCCCACCTTTGTGGCTAAAACTGGATCAGTAGAGTATGAGAATCTCTGTCATGAACTCCAATATAAAAAAATATTACGCTGCATTGGCCCATGCAGTATTAAGGCAGGACAGATGATGGATGGATGCACAATGGGGCTACTAATGTACAAAAACTATACAAAGAGTACTGTACCAAACTGTAAAAGGGGTTGCTGCCCTGCAAAACAAAACTTGCTGTTGTATTTTTTTTTTGCAATATGCTGACACTGAAGGTCTGAGATAAGAGAGATGAGAGGTAATTAGTGTGATGAGATTGTTCCCATGAGGCACTTTGGTCACATTAACTATGGGGATAGTCAACAAGTATATTGTTCTTTTTCCTTATGTCTCCAAAATCTATTGTTTAACAAGGGGGTGTTTATTTTACATTGTGCATACAGACAGGCTATCAAACCAGTAATTCCACTCAAATGATATATATATATTTTGGCACACATGTGAGTGTCCTGTCATCTCAGTTGCAGGATGCCAAAAAGAAAAAAATCTGTTAATCGGTTGTATGGAGGCTTAGGGCACGTTCTCGTCTCCGATATGTTTCACTGGGTCTGAATCAGGCGAAAAATTATACCATTTTTCTTTTTTTAATTGCTACTTTGTTGTGATAGTTGCATATCGATGTGCATACAAACCCATCTGAAGAGTAACAGGGACGCTGCGAGAAAATGCAAACGCAATGCAAAAAAAAAATGCAAAATTGTCCCGTCAGCTTCATTACGTGTGCGTTTCTCAGGCTATTTCCATTTCATTTGAAAAGCGTTTTCACATCAAACAAACAGAGATGTTCTCACCTCACACAAATAGACCTAAGGCCGACTCCAGACTATGATTCAAACACTCCAAACGAGACCGGTGTGAAAGTAGTGAAGACAGGCAGCCTAGGTAGACTTACTTGCTTTTAATAGCACCATCTTCACTTGCTTGTGAAAACTGCTGCAGCTCCCTGCCATGAATTTTCCATGGTATTCCTTTAATTTGTTCTTCTGTAATTAGACAGGGTGTTTAGAGGGTGCCTCTATCTGAACTGTGGCAAGTGCAAATGAATATCTTGGGTGTCACGACAGCACGGAGCGGTGTAATAATAAACTTTCTACATTCAACAACTGTCCAACAACCAGTGGCCATGTTCCTCTTGAAGTTTGAGCAGGTGCACTTCGCCTTCCTATCATGCAATGCGTGGCCCTTTTGAAGATTATATTTACTCTGTGCTGCCGTAAGCACCTTCCCCGACAGATTATATGAATTAAGGCCTTATTATGGGCCCTGGCCAGGAGCTGCATGTACAGGTGATTTGTAATAAGGACAGTACCGAGGTGAGTCGGCAATGACTGGCCTGATTACAGCAGCTGGACCTCAGGAGGAAAAGCCTTGGCTCTTCCAAGGTAAACACAGACGGCACGGGGGGGAGATGGGCACTCCGTTAGCTACTTTGCACTGTAGTAGCTTTCAGTTTGATGATGGATGATCTTCATTATCGACGCTGAAAAGGTTTCATCATTATATTTTGGAAATACCATCACAAGTAGTTATCAAGTTTTCATGTCTGCGAGATGTTGCAAGAAGTCAAACACAGACCCAATTTGATTCATAGGAATTAATCAATATTTTATATTCTTTTGTAGCAAAATGTTTTCACACAGAAACATTTTTTCTTTGTTTTTTTTTCCCCCTACAACTTTGGGTGAGAATCATGACTAGTTTAAGTCAAGTACACACTTATATTGTGCTCTTAGTTACCAGAATGAAAGGGGATGTTACATGATGCCACAAGTAGAAACAGCATGTTCAGAACAGACAGCCCACCACCCTACAGGGTATCCACTCTGCAAGTCACTTGCAGTGCCATGTAGAATCCCATGTCATTGAGCCAACTAAGAACGACCAAGTTGGTACACCACAGTAAAGCACCTTCTCACTGTTTGCTGAACAAGAAAATAAAAGTACCACTGCACAGTTTCCCCCTTTACATTCTCACCCAGTTATTGTACAAAAATGCCAATATACAGAACAGTACACCTAGAGAAGAAAACAATAAAAGATGAACACCCCACATCTTGAAATGCAGCAGAGACAGACAGGATGTTGAGAAAGGCATCAAAATATATCCGGAGAGACGTCCCAGTCAATAGTAGGCAGTAATATGAATACAGACAAATCACTCATTTAACTTGTTTGCCATATTCACATTATTGTCGAAGAGTATGTCACTGCAACGTACACCTCCAGTGTGAATGAAACAGAATGAAAGATAAACTGTACGTCTGATAAATCAATTCAAACAATACACAAACCAACATGGTTCTGTACTATGCATGGTGAGGTGATGGTCATGTGAACTCAATTCCTTTGAATTCAATTGTTTGGCCCTTACATCCCCGCCCCCCCCCAATCACTCAACTTCATCTCCTAAGCAGCATGATGACCTGTAACAGGTTCATAATTGTTGATTTTCGTCACCATTTGACCTGCGTAAATTTAGCCTTGCCTAAGAAGAATTACACCCAAATAATAAATCCAGGTGTGGACTTGATGGATTTCAAGGACTATTCATCTCCGGTTCCTCTGATATCTGCAGACACCATCTGATACCATATCCTGAGGCAAACATTGTGTTTACATCAATGGCCTTTTGTAGCCTACAGAGACAACTGTCACACAATGTCAGCCACTGGGGAGATGAAGCAATAAAAGCATTTAGAAATACATTTTGTCACAGCAGGATTCCAACCTGAGCCGAAAGACATAGTGAATTTGATAGGTAAGATGCTGAGCGATTCTTTGAAAAGCTTTTGCAAACACAAGTGAGGAACATTCGTTTTGCTCTGTTTGTGAAACCATCATTTGGGCATTGTTGTCATTTCATTCTCTCTCATATGTAAGTAACCTCATGTGATACATAACCTGAGGTAGAAATACAAGACTTGGCTTGTGGGTCAGTGTTACCAATATTTAGAGCGTTAGACTATACAGTATGCACTGTAATTTGAAAATGACTCGTGTCGTCAATTGTAAGTGGTTGAAATTTGACAGAAAATAATAAAAAGTGATTTAAAAAATGTCTCAATGAGAGGGGGCTAGAGTATGTGTGTATGTTCTTGACCATTACTGAAAATTACAATCTCATCATATAGCGTTGCCTCTTCCTGGTGATGAAACACCTCAAATAATAAATAGTAAAAATGATACAAAACCCAGATGAAAATAAAAATGACTTTGTTTTCATTTCATATTTTGCTCTCCTGTTCCTTCCTTCTACCGTTGCAGTAGTCCCGTTTCATGCTGAGAGTCCAGGACATTGTGATGCACATCCAGCTCACCACAGTTGGGGCAAATCCTCTTGGCATTGAATTCTTTTGATAAAGCTGGGGTAAATCCACTTGGAATTCCCCCCCCCCCTTTTCACTGAGATTAACATTCCCAAATGTTAATTGGGCATTATTCCATTCAGGCCATAACTGCTCAATCCAAGATTCACTGTTTCAAAATACCTCAATTTTTCAAATATAGTTAGACACACTGCCAGAGATTTGAGATCATGGCCAAGAAACCATCAATTTGAGTGTCTTTTTTCACATAATTACTTGGACAGAAAGACGATAGTATTCACATGGATGAACTTCATGCAATACAGCATGGCAGATGCCCTCTGGAGATATTCTTCTCCCTACACTCATGTCCCTTTAGTTCCTGAAATACATTTATTGTTTGGCTCTGGACCTCAGAGTTAGACTGAATGTACTCAAACTGTGCTCTCCATCACCCACTCGGAGCTCTCGAAAGTGGGCTTTTTGTCCTCATTGTCGTCATACTGGAGCAGCATACCGTTAACAGACAGGCTGCGCTTAGTCCAGATGTTACTGATCCTGCGTGGGTAGCTGCTGAGGCATTGTGTGGCCCCCACATGACCCATGTCAAACGAGTGGC
Source organism: Hoplostethus atlanticus (assembly GCA_034670405.1). NCBI lineage: Eukaryota > Metazoa > Chordata > Actinopteri > Trachichthyiformes > Trachichthyidae > Hoplostethus > Hoplostethus atlanticus. The sequence goes on from JAXDDX010000114.1 coordinate 1,387,959, forward strand.
TCCTCTTGGGCTTGCCCTCCTGGGGCAGCCCAAGGAGACGTCCCAGCATGGTGGTGGACTCGGCCCTTCCAAGCAGGGGTTCTTTGTCAGACGGGGCTGCCATAGCCACCGCCATCATAGCATTGGGAGTGATGGAAGGGCCAGAGGCCCCTTGGTGGTCCCTCGCTACACTTCGCAGCTCCACTGAGGTAAAGGCCCCTAAAAGGTGGTCCAAGTTGGGCCGTACTTTGGTGCCATGCCCATGCCTCCTAAACTTGCTGCTGGGGAGAGTGTTGCACTCACTCCCCTGTATGCTGTAGCGGTCAACACCCCGTCTACCGGCGTGGCTGTCCAACGAGTTGGAGGATGAGGATGAGGAGAGGCTGCTCTGTAGTGAGCCACACTTGAACTCCACCATCTCCTCACACATGACCACTACTGTGGGTTTGACCTGCGGTGGGGCGCCGTTGAGCCTGTTCAACCCGCCATTGGTCTGCGAGTATGTGTTGCTGACGGTGGGTAGTTTGTTCGTCTGGATACCACTGGTCACCTTATACCGCACCATGAGGATAATGATGAACACCAGCAGTGTGGCCACAATAATGCCACCAATTACCAGGATCATGGTGCCACCCAGGAAGCCACTGTGAAGAGACTGGCACTGTGGGTAGTCATCCCCGGTGATGAACTGGACGCAGCCAACAATGTTGGTGGCAGTGAGAGTGGTGGCAGTGTCATCCCAGATGGCCAAGACACACAGGTCGTACTGCATCCCTGGGACAAGATTAGTGACTAAGAAGGCTTTGTTAGCCATGGGAATCATCCTACAGAAAGACAAAGAGAGAAACAAAGCATAGAATTAACAGTACAGACCACTTGCTCTGGGAGTTCAAGACTAGGGTATAGAACTTTTGTGTGGAAAGCACCAGTGACTCATTCTTAAAGGCTAAGGCAGATCAAAGAAATAGCAAAAGTGAAGCATGCTAAGTAGCTATTTATATGCACAGAGTATTTTAGAAAGATTACTTCATTGGAACCAATATGAGCAATCTGATATGCACAAAGCAATAGTTACGAGTTAAGTATTCAATGGCCATTCTTTGATTGTTGTTTGGGTACATGTGCAACTCATTTCAACATGCATTAAGTTGTTTCAGTTTACTTCGGTATTATTCCCGATTTGTAGTTATGACTTAAAACAAAGCTTCTACAATTCCTTTCGACTGAAACTGAAAGCCAATTCTTAGTTAATTCTCCAGGATGCATTTCCAATCAATGAACTGCTGCAAGAATCACTGTTTGTGTAATGTAGACAGGCCGTAATAGAAGCCTTAATCCACTACACCCATCTGTCCTAGAGTATAGATTGCGCAGTTTGATTTTATTTGTAAAAGCTGGAGCCGTCACGTTAATCCACGGTGAACTTTCAATGCCCCTGACTATATCAATACATTTCTCTCCTTTTAATTACATCCCAAATGTTAGACATAGATTGGAAAGCCACAATTTCTATCCTGACTGCCCTTGTGCCATGCCCCAAGGACAAGTCAGCACCTTGTGCATAAATTGGTAACGGAAAACAGTTAAGATATTGTAATTTTACCCATAGAAGTTGCAGTTGCATAAAATAGTTTGCCTTTTGCATGTAAATTACTTTTGTTGCATGACGTTTCCATTCAAACATACATTGCTATTAAATTCTATTTTCTTTCCGTAGTGGATTTGTAATTAGACAAGAAATGCTATGTGTTGAAGGTAATAAAATCCATGCCGTCGTAGCTTTAGTGGTAGTTGGTTTGGTGGTTAGTTGACAGTAATGAACACATTGCCCATCTCCTCTCATCACATGCGAACGGAACATTGACACTGCAAACTGAAGTGAACCATTTGCAGAGACATATGCGTCTTTAACATGATCCTTTTAATTGGTTGTGTTAATATTATTATTGATTATTATTGATTTTTTTGTGCATCTTCATGGAATATGAATCCAATAAATACTAAAGACACTACTAATGCTGTGAAAAAGATGGACTAACTGACAATCAATAGTTATTATATATGTGTAGAAAAGGCAATTGAAGTCTCATAACCATTTTCTGCATAGTCTTCTTCCAGTCCTCTCAGTCATCAATACATTGAATAATGCCCTGCTGTTAGCATACATGCATAAGCAGCTTTGATCCTGCAGAGCCTCCACCACGGAGGCCTCTGTATTTCACCAGGCACCACTGGTGATGCACTCCATTATTCATCTTTAATTGCCTTTTCCATAACCAGGAGGAGGCTGCGTTGCCTCACATGTTTGAGAGCTTATGCGGTTTCCCCCCCCCCCCCCCCCCCACGTGGCTCTGATTGATTTTTAATCACGCCATTGCTCGAGGGAGGCCAGCACTCTGGAAAACTCTCCAGGCCAACTAAAGAAGTACAGTAGGTATGGATGTGTGAGCATCCTCAGATGACCTCTCTGTGCACTTTAACATTTCCCTCCAGCTTCTGAGGAATAGTCTAATTTGTCTTCTGACAAGCAAAACCCAAAGGGATTCCCAGTCATTATTATATAGGACCAGAATAATCGATTGCTTTGGGTCGTACTACTATATGAAACTGAGTGAGTATGATCACAATTTTATTCATTTTAATTTTATTCTTCTTCTTCATTTTATTAAGGCATACAGATTGAAAGTTAGCACTCAGGTGGTGATACAATAATTTTGACTTTAAAAGGAAATTCACCATCATACATTGATATATTGCTAATTTGCTTCAAGGATGAGGAGTCTGCTAACCAAATGATTAAAGTAAGAGATATACTGTATATTTTAACAGTGTCTCACCCTGTCAGTTGAAACAAACAAATGTATCTGTATTTGGTCCTAATGGTGTTTTAATGTATTTTTTTGGTCTGACATAAACAAACCCCAGCAAAGCCATTAAGAAGAATTGCTTTGTAGGGGTAATGAATTAGCTGATGTGAATTAATGAGCGATAAAAATATGCAGTTGATTTAAAATATGTGATTAAGCATTTTCAGTACTATACTCCTCTACATCTTGGTCTGCATTGAAATAAAGCACACTTTGGTGTTATGTTCAGCATTTGTTAGACATGCTTTTATGAGAGAACATTCATGAAAACATTTACTAGAAATATGGAGTCACCCAATGTTTCTGTCACTGGAATAAAAGGTAGTGAACATTCATATTATTCTCCTTTCTCCAGCATGAAAAGCAGCATGGAATATGCGGGCGAGAAAATCCGATAAACACACCTTATTATTGAATTCTTAGGGATGATGAGTTGCATTCAGAGGGCTTGAACAAAGTAATATCTTTCTCCAATACCACGTGCAATTTTATTCTCATATTCCCAGCCTTTTCATATAGTGTCCATTTCAGTCAGGTTTACAGCTGGCACATAACTTACTGTAACTGCTTTCCACAACAGGCCCTGTAGCCACTTTACCAATTTCCACACAGAACTGATACAGTAAATACTGTCTTTAGCATACGAAGGCTAGTAATTCTCTTGGGGAAATCTGTCAGTATATTGTGTGGAGCCAATGGAGTGCAGAGGGATATTGTGAATATGGAGGAATTCTTAGGCGTGCACTGTAGTCAATCTAAAAGGCTAATATGTTGCACTCCACTAAAAGAGAGGGGCCCAGACAGCAAATGAGAGTGCTCATTTATGACAAATGAAGGAAAATCTCTGGGAGTTGTCAGGTGGTACGACTGGTACATTGGTGTCTACTTTTTCTATGAAGCCAAAATGGAGTCATGTAGAAACAGACAGCGAAATTGGTTTGTACGGTCTTATACCCCAGTGCATTGATCCCTCTTTAACGAGAGTCTTCTTTATTGAATGTCACTGCTTTCAGTGTCTCATGCGATATAGGAAATTGATATCACAGAGCCCAAAGATTTCTAGCTGCAATATCCAAGCTTATATTTCATGCGCTTGACCAGCTTAAGCAGGATACATTAACGTGAAGGGCTATAATCCCTTTTCTTGTTGGATTTCTAATTAATGATTCAGAGCAATGATTTCACTTTGGTTTCACTTTGCTTCAAATGAGCAGTAGCTGCTCATTCTTTTGCCGAAAACGGCATCCTCTCCAATTGCCAATTTAGGGTTATTAAAGGCAGAGAGAAATCTCCAAAAGGATTAAGTAAAAAGGAAGTAACACTTCAAAGAAATCAACTATGTGTCAAGTATGTACTCAGCAAACAATTAGCCATGAACTTATGCTGAGCACCAAAGTAGTCTGAAGTTAAACCATGGGACTCGCTGAGCAAAATTTCTCATTCGGTGACTGATTGTTCTTACCTGTAAATGAGGACTTCATCCTCAGAGCAATTGTACTGAAGTTGGTACATTTTGACCTTTGGAGTTGATTTGCTAACAGTCCACTTGACCAGAACAGAGACAGAGGTCACTTCTGATACAGACACTACCTTCTCTGGTGGAGGTTTAGGCTCCCCCTTACTGATCTTGGTAGAGCTAGTTATGTCAGAAAGTCCCGACTTGGACTGCGTGGTACGGTTTGTACCATTACTCAGGTGGGGGAGTTGAATAATAGACAGCTCTATGGAGGCCGTCGATTCCCCGGCAGCATTGGCTGCTATGCAAGTAAAGGTGCCGTAATCCTTAGACGTGGTGACTGTAATGTCAAGGGTCCCATTTTCATATACTGTTGCTCGTGAAGAATTGCTGATCAAACGGTCATCTGGAGCGACCCAATGTACGATTGGCATTGGGTCACCAACGGCCTTGCAGCGCAGGCTAGCTGTTTGGCCTTCCAACACTAGTAACTTGTGTGTATGTTGGGTGATCAGGGGGGGCTCACAAATAAATTCCTCCTCACGAACAGACCAAAAGTAGCGCCCCTTTAGGCTGGGAGGGGAAGCACAGGTTTCCATATCGTCCTCTCGGTCCAGCCTTCGAAGCCACAGCACTTCACAGTTGCAATGCAAAGGGTTCCCACCAAAGCTTAGGGAGAGCTGAGGGGCATATGGAGTACTCATCACCACACTGCTCTGGGAACGGGCAAAGATGGGGTCTGGAGGGAGCTTCTGGAGTCGGTTGGAGGTGAGGTCCAAGCGGGCCAATTTATCCAGATCTATGAAAGTCCCCTCAGCAATGAAGAAGATGAGGTTATGATCCAGACTTATTTGATGGAGGTTGACCATCTTGCGGACGGCATCCCAAGGCACACTGCGCAAGTTGTTATACGACAAATCCAGATCTTCCAGTGTCAGTAACAGGTCCTCAAAGGTTGCTTTGGAGATTTGATTCAGTTGATTGTTGTTGAGGATCAGGTGCTGGAGGTTGACAAGGCCCCGCAGGTCATCCGGACCCAGCTCAGTCAACCGGTTACTGTCAAGGTGCAAGGATCTCAGGGTCTCGAGGTCGATGAAAGAGAAAGGCTGTATGGTGCTGATGGTGTTACGGGACAAGGTGAGATCCACCAAACCTGTCATGTTGGCAAAGTCCTGTGTGGTGATCTTGAGGATGAAGTTTCCGCCAAGCCGGAGCTCCACGGTTCGCCGGTCAATGTCCGATGGGACAAAGAGCAGGCCTTTGGAGGGGCACAGAGTACCCAGAGACTCTGAGAGGTTCTGGCAGACACAATATTTGGGACATGCATGGACCATCATAACTGCGGTTCCCAGAAGTAGGAGACTGATGACCACTTTGTCCATGTTAGTTCATACAAAGGGACCTGGAAAAATACAAATGACAAATTATTACTATTTTATTTACTTTACTCTCAATATCTGGTTGCACATTGACATCATAAAACAATTCAATCCAATTCTGCCATTGCCGTTGGAGACCATACAGGCAAAACTGCCTACTTTGTGAGCTGGTCTGATTACCATCCCTGTAGGATGTTCCACCTAATATTCTCTATTTATGACATTCACATACTTCTATTTTGCAATGCATAGGTGTGGGAAATCTTTTGAGGTTTGTCTGAATCAAACCCTGGATTAAGAGGTGCTAAGAAGCTAACGAGGATATTGTTAATGACGCAGATGCCTATAAGCTGTCATTAAAGATATACTGACCTAGACAAACTTCTCTGCATACCAAGGATACACCAACTGGTAGGACATTACATGCAGAAAGTAATGGATGAGTTGTTAATTGGAATGCTAGACATTCATGCCAGACACTATAAATCTAAAAGAGGTGCAGGATTAGTTAGCTACTCATCTATTGTCCATATATATTACAATGTCTATACCTGCCTACAGCGTCTTTCTTTCTCTATATCTCTCTCTAGGCTTTTGTCTAGTTTGTCCCCTTCCCCCACCCTCTCACCGTGGTTTTGGCAAAAGATAATGCCTGTGGAAAAATATTCCAAAAGCTGCAGGTGTTAGACTCCGCAGACTTGGCTGACGACATCTACACGCTTCTGTGAATATCTTAACAGCCCTCATACCCCGCTGACTCTACTAAATGGATGGCCACATTTGGCTTCATCCAACAAGCTTTTAATTCCCCCAGACATTTGTATCATTAATTCCTAATACACTCAAAACTTAAAAATCAATTTCAATCATCTTTTTCCCCCCCAGCAACATTTATTAATGACAAACTCGGCCTGGTAGTCTGCTTGCTTCCCACCAGAACCATTCAGAGGGACAGTTGAGCTTTAATTTGCACGATTTAAAGCACAGGTCGTTACTATGATCCATTATTCAGTGTTTAAGATGCTGGTCACAGCATGAGCACTCCTTATCTTCGACTTTCCTGCAACACCACCTTCATGTGTAAACCCTGGTTTTCAATAACTCATAATTGTGGGAGGCAATATATATAACAGCCCCACTCCTTGCCGATACCAGTTTGCAATTATACCATGTAGTGCTGCCGCATTTGGACTGTGTGTCATACAGAGATAATTGGAATGAAACAGCAGTCAGGAATAAGCATGTGATTTATGGAGACGCCACAGTAAAATGAAAAGAAAAAGTGGAGAAATGGACGGTCACTTAAAATGTGTACATAAAATGAAAGAAATTTTATTGACGAGCTACAGTACGGTACCAGTTTTTAGTAAGGGGTTTACATGGATCATGAATCTGTCAAGATATAAACAGTATTTAAATCCCTTACAAAGAAAGTGTTACCCAAACTAGTATAAATAAACTGAAATCAAAACAAAGTGAAGAAAGGAACAGTAGTGGTGCCGATTGTCCATAAACACTTCTCCTTGATTTTTTGACAAAAAGGGGGGAATACTGTGTTTTTCTTTTAAGGTAAACACAACATAAATTTTGAAGCAGCAGATATAAACAAGGAAATGTTTCTCTATTCCAATGAGAAACAAAAGACGTCCTGTTTCCTAGCAGGTTATTAGAGTTCCATCAAAATGCAACCAGAGCGCTGAATAATAATAAAAAATCTGTATATATATTAGCTGGATAATTGCTGTTTCATTGCATGCTGTATAACCCTCTCAGTGCACTGTAGCTAAGCCCCACAATGCCTCATGGTGTGAGCTGTCAGTGATGTTTCTTAGGTGGACTCATTTTGATGATGATGCAGAAATGCAGACACCAGCTTGATGCATTTGAAAGGGTCAGTACAATTTCCAATTTTGCAATTTTAGGAACAAAGCACCTACTGTACCAGAAACAAGTCCAGATTCTGTGACCCGCGACATGTTCATAGTGATGACGTACATAACTAATTGATTGTCACGTTATTTGAATGAGATCTGAGCTCTCAGGCTCTCTAGTTGATCAGCTGCCTTCATCTCTTCTATGGAGAGTACAGTAACGTAGGCTACTGGGCTTGCTAGCTAATGTTAGCAACTGAACCATTAGCAAACATGGCTTATAGCAGTATAACTTAACTTTGTTTAATCAATGATATACTGTTTAATAGTTGATTTGTATAAAATGACTTTTACCACGTCATGATGAAGTTTCATAGCGCCCAGCACTACCTGTCACCCTGGCTGAGATTGACTGTACAAGACCATGGTGCTGTAATGACCGCTGTGGTATAACAATCATCATTAACTTGATTGAAAAATAAAATAAAACAAGGTGAAAGTAAAGTACTCTTAAAGTCATAATGATACCCTTGTTACATAATTTTCCTTGTAATGATATGTAGTACCTATTAATTAACAATAAATGGCAAAAAAAAAAAAAAACACTTCACACTCTTGATATTTTTATACCAAAGTCCCATTACTTTTCCATTACGTCCTGGAAAACTATGTATCTTTGGTGGTTACCTCATGGTGTACCAGTAGGTATTCATAAAAATTCCAACCAATAATATCGTCACAGATTTTTGAACAATCCGGCCCCTCTGCCGCTCCCATCAAATTAAACTGTAGTTTCCAGAGCTTCTCATGCAACTCATTAGAGGATGCACTGAGGGCAGCTTACAGGTCAAGTTCATATCTTTTCTTCATCTCTGTCCAGTTTTTGCTCTCATTGTATGAGGCTGATAATTCAACAGGATGCCCAATCCATTTATTTTTAAGAGGATTTTTATAGAGGAGACAGAAATAGAGAAATAGAGGGGAGGAAAATGAGTTATAGAAAAAGGAAGGGGTGTGGGGGAGGGGGTGGGGACACTTACAACCTTCAGATGATTCCTACACAGCTGTATTGCCATCTGTTACACAAAAACTCAAGTGCAGGTACTGTAGGCCTCGAGGGAGGGAAGGAGGGCTGTTCTGACAGCTCCTGCCTCCCTCCCACATCATCGCACTATCAATCAGTCCAAGTCATTAATTGGAGTTTTTGGGTTTATACAAATACATGTGTAGTAGACTGGTGAACATTTTGCACCAGCTTACTCTTGACCTCTCACCTCATGCCATGCAAATGTTGTGCATTTTGTTAGTAGTTTTGTGTCGAGACTCACCAATATTAGATCACGTTACAGGATTTCTCTTGCACCTCTTGCTGCCGTTTGGAACCACCAACATGTGAAGTTGCCTCATGCCACTTTAAACTGAGAGTTGTTTTTTCTTTCATATCATTCCGTCTACAATCTAGCTTTCATTTTTAGGAAATTACATTTAAAAAATAACTAAGTGGAAAATTGCACTGAGGGTTTATGAGCTGAATCAGTGCCTCGGCTGACATGGAAAATCACTGGCAAACGATGGAGATTATGAGAATGGAAAATGGAAGCAGCTCGTTGTGGCTCAAACTCCATGCTTCTCTAGACGATAACCAAAGTAATCTTCCTGTTCAATCAAATATATATACACACACACATTGTGCCAAATCCTCTGCGTCTGCTGGATGAGAAAAGAATACCTGAACAGATCTACAGTGAGAACCAGCTATAGAGGATAAACCAGTGAGCTGGTCTTTCCAGCGCCGTAAGCGATTAAATGCAATCCTTCCATCAATCGGACAAACCCATTGTCAAGGAAATTGAAGAGGATGAGGTTCGGCAGGCTCAGGTCATCTGTTACCCAGGTAAATGGTAGTATAAATGGTAGTAATGTATCTCCACTTAGGCTAGGAAATGGCACAAAGCTTCTTTTCATCTATTAAATGGTGATTTCTGTAGTACCAAGCATTTGACGGATGGCGACGTGCAGCAGGTGACCAAGTGCAAACCCTTGTGCAGGTCAGTGTCAGTCCAGACAGTCAACATTTTCAAAACAGTTTTGGAATCAGTTTTGAACAGATACCAGAAAGATATTTAGGTCCTTAGTTCACAAAACGATACAGGTAGCAGCTTTGGATGAAGTTCAATTTCGGTGCTATATCTACACAGGCTTGCAGTGTTGGCGCTTATCGATTCAACAACAAATTATTTGCTGGGTTTAGGAGGGAAAATCTAGGAATTATGGATCAACAATTGATCAACAGTCATTTTTTTCATTCATCAGCAGAAACAGCTGATTCTTGAACAAGGCGTCATGGTGGGAAAGGTCATTTTTATTAAGACTGTGTTCCCTCTACATTCCTCCACTTTACCTTTCTCTTGTGCTAATCACCTACATACCTTCACTCCCCCCTCCACCCACCCACCCACACACACACACACACACACACACACACACACACACACACACACACACACACACACACACACACACATACACACACACACACACACACACACACTGATTAATCTGACCACCTTTCATAGCCCGCCTTGGTATTTGATGAAAGACCCCTTGTACAATAATGAATGCCAGCAGAGGGAGAGGGTGGGGGGGGTCTCAAAACCTCAAAATCAAATTAATTTACGCTGCCTGGGGCCACAAGGTAAAAATGAAATTGTTCTTTTCTTTTCAGCGCTGCCTAGTTAATTAATAACCTTTCTTATAATGTGTCTGTTTATCTCTATGTTGTTTTGCGTGGTGTAGCATCTAGGAACAAGCTTGCTGTGGCCGTCACGTCCCTCGGTGCACCCCCCCCATCCCTTCACCCTCTCCAATAACTTCTATCAATTTCCTGGTGAAATGAAATGGTAATAATATTTATGAAGCTTCTCAGAATGGAAATGTTGATGTGGGGACCAACTGCTTGGTGGCTACTGCTCTTCAGACATAAAAAACAAACCAACCTACATCCGTTAAGTGGATTAATTTACAGGAGGAAATTGTGTGGGTTGGCAAAGAAGAAAAAAAAGTGACAGATGTACTGGTACAGGATTTCCATTTTCTTTTCAACCAACATAAATACAGAGATGAAAGTTATTTTTTAATGTTGCACAATTATCTTGACAATGTACTTAACTGGAAGAGATCTGAAAACAGGGTTGGTCATTAGCAACTATTTCACAGATCAACTGTTTGTATGATACAGTTAATCAAATAGATTTATCAAGCTCTACCTAGGCACCGTTAGTAGGCATATACAGTCTGCTGGTATCAAACTGCAGAACGTGGTTATCAGTGCTTTAAGCAACAAAATGGCTGTCAACACTTTCTTGTCGTCGCAGGCAGGCAGTGGATGGTCTAATCAGAAAAATGAAATAACCCATAGGGCCCATAGTGCCTGTAATTTCTTCTGCAGACCCACTAGTGAGGGAGATTGCTATTGATACTAAGCAATCAGACCAGGAATGTGGGAGTAAAACCTGCTGAATATGTAGTTTTGTTATCATCCACTGAACCTATCTGCTTCTGCACCACCACTTATTCCACTTTTAGAGCATGCTTCTAGCCCTCTGAGTCACACAGCTCCACCACATTGTGAAAAGAGCATCTCAGGAAAAATTCCTGAGAATGGTTTTGACAAGTCGAGATATTTCAGTATATATTTCAAAATAGGGGCAACATGAGAATAGGAACAAATTATACAGGAGAGCGTTAAAACTAGATAATGTGATGAAATTGCATATATGTTACTCACGGTGCAAAAGTCTGTACTGTAGGATTCAATGATGACCGTAGCACAAAATAATATTGACTACTAAAAGAGTGACTAGTATAGATACACTATACAACATGATAGGTGTTTCAGTTTTCTGTATTTGGTATCTAGTCTTTTGATATTTCCCACACAAACCAAGTTTAAAGCTGCCCTCAGAGTTCCAGTGGCGGCTATGCTCCTGTAGCCATCACATAACACCCCGCCCCCATCCCCATCGAGGCATGTCACGGGTTCTGAGCTATATTTGACTGACTTGAATGGGTAATTGACAACTCAAAGCCCACGTCTGGTGCTTTTGGTCCCTTTATCCACTAGAACCATCTCACTCATGTGTCTCTTATTCATTTAATGTTTGGTTGGCTCCCTGCACCCGGCGCATCACATCACTCCAGACCACTGAACTTTCCGTCCCGAGCCTCTGAACACTCGAAGCGTGAGATGGAGCACAGGGTCAGACAACCACGGCCAAAATCCTGTGTGTGTCCACATGTCCACACATGGCTGCATGAATATGAGTGCCTCTGAATGTATGTTGATATTGTTAAATTAAACTAAGCCTGATTTTTCAAGTCAGAAAAAAAGTGATGCACTGAGGAAGCTTGTGTCCTCCATGATGCGTTTGATGTATGTAGTGTATGCAAGAGACATCGGCCTCCCCCCCTCTTCGGACCACAGCAACACCCAAAGACTAACACATTCCTCTCCCAGGGTCTTCCTATGAGGTCAAGACCCCTGCTGTGCTCCCAGGAACCCAAGGAACCCCCTTTGCAGCAAAAGGTGGATTTCCCCCATAAAGCCGCCAAAAGTAACACTTTGCAGGTTCGACTAGCCCGCTCTGGTGCCATTAGGAGATGGGACCGATGATAAGGGCCGGGGAAATGTACCTAATCTGCCTTCCAAGGGAGAAACAGAATGAGAGAACAAAGAAACTCTGGAATGTATTGAAAAAAATTGCTTTCTGTATATGTTTATTAGATTTGAACTTCACATCCTGTGGCGGATGATGTACCCTACTCCCCAATGTAGTATCTTGGTTATTCAAGGCACACAGAATGTGTTATCAGGACTTTTGGTTTACTCGCCAGTATTTTGTGGTAAGACAGTGATGTTTGGTGTCATTCAAACCCATTTGTTGTTAGGTGATTAAATATGTCACTTGCATCCCCAAAGGATCAAGAAAAATTATGTTTACCTGAGCTGGAAATGCAGTTTTAGGGGATGGTGATCACCAGTCATCAAGTTGTAAATCTGATGCATGCAAATGAGGGAAACACCTACCACTCCTGACATACCATAAAGCCCTTGACCCTTGGGCTCGGCTCAGAACACACGAAATCTCACGAACTCGAACAAACAATATAACAATAGGACAACTCCTGCAACGGGCGGACGGGCAAAAACTCAGGCGGAAAGACATCAAGAAACATCAAGGAACATCAAGAAACTCAACTCAACCGTCCTGCAGCCCATCCCGCAGCCCGTCCTGTAACTAAGTTTGAACCTGGCTCAAAGCTCTTCTCTCAGCTCAAGTACCAGACCAGCTCCAGAGTGAATCTTGCCGAGACGGCCGATTGAGTTCACTCTCTCTCTCCACTATTCTCTGTCCTTCTGTCCCAAGTCTCCCGGAATCTGTCAGCTGTCCTCCAAGCCACCTTTCGCTGTTGCCACATTAGACGTATTACAGCTCAGGTCGTTTTGTCGGTGCAAACTTCCTTGCCATCTTGGATCCCAATATCATTTGCCACTCTTATTTGATATATCCTCTGCCACTGTTTAACTTCCTACCTTATTTGATATATCCTCTGCCACTGTTTATCTTGCTATCTTGTTTGCCAGTTTTATTGCCATTATCTGTTTTAGTTTAGTATACATTTATTCATTTTATTGGTGTTTTATTTACATAGTTAATAAAATCTTTGCATTTATAAAGAACTGGCTTTTGTGTGTCATTGATATATCCTGGACATGAAGGTAGAAAATCACTGAAATCTAGAGCTCACTTCTTCTGATTATTAGACTGATATCATTATAAAGAGACTATTCCAGTGTAAACTGGTGGTGCCCCGCGAGTGTTAATTAATAAGATATTAATTACTAAGAATAATTTCAATAATTGTCAATTTTCAGAATTGACCAAATAGTCTCATCGTTCATAACGAAGCACAACACGCTACATGTAATATGGCCAAAGTACGATTCAAAAACCAAAGAACACTGCGGGTGGAGAACGGATAAAGATCTCTGAAGTTTACTTCACACATCACATTCAAACAGAGATGGTTGAAATTGGTGGGAAAATTAACAGCTATCAGGGGTGAAGGCAACAAAATTTAAATGCTAAAAACAAATTGATGAAATTGCATGTGAATTGAAAACTTGAGTGATTAACTGTCAAGTGATTTGATAAATCCAAAGATGATTTGATTCATCACTTTCTTTCATTCATCATTTATGCTTTTTTCTTAGATGTATGTGTGCTGCAACATTGATTTTTTAGCAGCTAGAAATGTTGGCTTGTTAGCTTGCTTGTTTGTAGCATGTTAGCTGACTGATTGTTTGCTAATAGCATGGTTGTCATGGCTATATGCAGTAGCATATTGGCTGAGTATTGATCTGTTCTCATGCTGGCAGAGTTGCTGGTATATTGATTCTGTCGAATGTTGATATATTGGCTTGCTAGCTTTGATTGTCTGTAGCATGCTAGCTGATGTTGGTTGCTAGTAGATATCATCTTATGACTAAGACTTGAAAGATGAAATTTGGAAAAATATGAAAATAGTTTACTGATTCAATTAAATGATAAATGACGTTACACGTGATGGTCACTTGACAATCAAATTGCAATCACACTGGTTTTCACTTCACAATCATTTTTATCACCTCTAAATGTATCGTTTCTTCTAGGGCTCGCCTTAAACGATAAATGTAAATTTGTTGTTTAACTAATAAATGACAAATGATAGAAAGTGTTAAAAAAAAAAAAAATTGTCTTTATCAAATAACTTAACAATATATCACTCAAGTTTTAGATTCACATGCAATTTCATCATATCTGTTCTTATCATTTAATTTTTGTTACTGCCACCCCTCATAAACTTGTTCTTGGGTTTTCTAATCACCTAATAATCATTCATTCTCTTCTACACCTTTGTATACTTGGGTCAGCGGTGTCAAGGATTGTCCTGCATCCCATTGCCATTTGATAATATCTACTCCTGCAACAATATTTCGGGGTATCACGTCTCTTGACAGTTGCCTGCGGAGCCGTAATGTACAGCAGCTCGTGAGCCACGGGTTGGAGGTGATGCAGCCGCACAGCCCGGCATCCCTCTCCTCTCCAACACCACCGACAGCCAAGCCACAGACAGCAATCTGTGGCCCACGATGCCTCACATTCCCACATGAGGCCCGACATGAAGATGATTGCTAGCAATTAGGTATGTCTGGCACTCTCCCCGGAGTCACATTTGGAATTAATTGCTGAATGACTAATAACGTTAGTCCCCATTCCCCCGGTCAAATACAAAATTAAGCTCAAAGAAAGTGTAACAGGGGAAATATCTCCATGAAGAATGGGCATGTGTGCTATTCAACGCAGCGGGCCTAGGAGTCAAAGTGAAATAGAGACGTTGCAGAATTTATCGACTGAGAGGATGGCAATTAATTCCAAAAGTTCCTGGAAAGAGATTTTTACTCCGATAAGTCACCGTTCATGGCCTGTGGCTCAAGTAATCTATTCACAATCTGTGTGTGAAGCAAGCATCTGGCCAGCCTTTGCCCAGAGCGTGTTCCAGCCTAGACAAGAGTCGCCACAGGCTGCAGCGGTATCAGGGAAATCTTGGCTCTCCGGGGGCAACGTCAAAACTCAAAATCGCAACCTACGTTCACGTCTTTGTAATGATAAAGTTTAGCCGCATTTGTTTTGAGATTTTCTCGCTTAAAAACGGAATAAATAGGACACTAAGATTTTGAACACCGTGGAAAGGACATCATCACATAAGTAAAATGAATGAGGCAACTCTAAAAGACAGATTTTACTAGAGGGCACGTGTAGCTTTAACTTCCCATTATGGTCTAAGCCTACCTATTGTGCGGCACTGTTTCTTAACAAGGTCCTTCTGACACGGTAAAAAAAACGCTGCCCAGCGGTCTCCCCGGACGACCCAGCTGAAAAATAAAAAATAAATAAATAAAAATGTCTCAGAAGGAACAGCACCAGCTCTTATCAGAGGCTGCCAGATGCCAGCCCACAACACCGTCCCACGCACTGCCTGAAGGTGCACCGCAACACGAAGCCATCTTGCATTGGAGAGAGAGAGAGACGCAGAGCAAGACAGAGAGAGAGAGACGCAGAGCAAGACAGAGAGAGAGAGAGAGAGAGAGAGAGAGAGAGAGAGAGAGAGAGAGGTAATGAGTGAGGGGAGGAAAGAGGAAAAAAAGAAAGACGTGTAGCCTGGGAACATTCAGAAGGGAAAAGTGGATCATCATGCGGAGGAGGGTCGATGGGAGCAGTATAGGAGGCTAGGAAAAGTGGCTCGGTAGCGTCAAAGACCAAATCTCTCACCCCCCTATGCCTACAGATGGGAGCCTACAGATGGGAGAAACAAGAAACAACTTCAGTTGGGTTTTGACCATGGTTGTGAGCCATTCCCATGGGAAAAAAAAAAAACTTGCACGATGGTCCACGCGGGCGCTTTGCGGCAACAGTAAAGATGCAGATCAGATGAGTAACAGGCTCCATCCATCATCCCTCTTACAGCTCCAATGTACAGCACAGGCCCAGAGGCAAAGTCACTCATGCACATTGTATGCTGTCTTTCACCGCGGGTGCACGCTTTATCTATTTTACATGGGAAAGGCAGAAAACCTTTTACCCGAGTGAGATACACAGTCGATCAAGCCGTCTGAGATTATATTTTGACAGGCTGCTGAAAGTGAACAGGGTGACAGGCCCGAAATTCAATTTGGTTTCACTTTCTTATGTGCCATGTTTAAAGACAAGCATCTACTCTAAGTGATGACACGCACATGTACACACACTTGACGTACATACACACACTGGCAGCTGCTCACTGCCTTAACTTTTTTTTTTTTGTTTGTTTTTCAAGCTGCCAGTGAAAGCTGATTACCGGCACCAGTTGTCCCCCAAACAAACACCACGAGAGCTACCAGAGTATGCGAACACAGCAGTCGGAGAGTCGGAGGAAGAGAGATTGAGCACGAAAGGGGACGGCGTGAGAGCTATCAGGGAAAGCATTCAGCACGGTATAAGAACATAATTATAGCATGGGCGGTGAAAAAAATGGGAGCGGGGGAGGATGAATCTTCTAAAGATATGTTTTATTGTTGCCATTTGTTCAAGGTAACTGAATAGATGAAAGAGTGACAAGAATGAAGAAGAGAAAAACCCGATAGCGTGGTAAAAATCCACACTAAAGCGGAGGAGCCACCAGGATATCCTCCATGAGGAAATGAGGGAGAGAAGAAAGTCCGACAGAATAACCACTTCCTGTCACCAGACGTGGATCAAATAGTTTCCAAGTAGTGCCTTTGTCTGAGCCTGGTTGGAGCACCAGATGAGTGGGTTGTGCCACCTAAACCGGAGAAGCGGTGATGAAATGTCACAGAAAATCAGGGACTACTGCAGGAGGAGGAGGGTTAAGTTATAACACGAATTAGGGCATACGTAGGACGTAAAAAAAATCTGACCAGTTTTTTTTATGTCCCTTATATGCCCTAATTTCAAAATAAAGGCATTTTCACTTTACCCTCCTTCTCTGCACAGGAGTGCCTGGAGTAAGCCCCCTGTATGTTCTTCAAGAGCACCTTGCGGTACCCGGGGTTTACTGAGTGCATGACAGCTCGTGTTATTCTCTAGAAACCACTTGATTAAATATAGTCTTGTGTAATTCCAAAAAACGTCCCCAACACTATATGAAACGTCCCCCGAGGCGGTAAACCCCACCCATCTGCTACTCTGGAGCGGAGCAAAATGAACCCTGAGAAACTGTTTGCAAACACGTTTTGACCCAGGCCTGTTCGTCGCAAGCGGAGGGAAAGCAAACAGAGGATGTGTCGGATCCAACAGTCGATGATCGGTCTCCATTATGCTCTGCGTGCGCACTTATGCAAGCAGGATGTGTTTATGCAGAAGACTCTGCCCGTCCATATGGGGGGGGGGGGGGGACTGTTATATAATTCATATTGCAGGTGTTAAATAGCTTGAGCTTCCCGCGCGAGAGACGAGCAGCTTTGAAATACGGACCGCAAAATGGCTGACAGTCAGGAAAGAAGCCCCCGAAGAGAAATACGTCCAGGATATGGACTCACAACGGGAAGAGGCACAAAACAAATCAGCTGCTATAAGATGGGAGTCTTCCCTTGTGGACAGAATGCAGTCGGCGTTTGAGGAGAATGTCAAATTCAATGCGAAGATGAGTTGCCCCGTGGACGTTCGGATAAAATAGAAATGATCTGCTCCGATTTATTCCGCAAATATTACGGCTACGCTAACAGGATTAACTCTTGTTTCATACCCAATATGTGATTTTCTTTCAACTGATAAGACTTCCTGTTAATTAGTTTCAGAAACGCTGATGATAACAAAAAAAAAAGATTCAAATTGATCACTGATTAAAGCAGGACTGTTGGATTTGGAGGAAATGAATGTTCCCTTTGATGCCACAGACAGACCAGATGCTGGAGCAACTCCACAGCTCCTCTGCTGCTGCTGTCTTTTTGTGTGTCACGCAATTGGCCCAAAGACAAGAAAAGATTTCCCCTCAGCAGAGACCTTTAGCGCCACTGCCACAATTACAGTTTGGTAGTGAGCCCTGGCATATAAGGCCTGGATGTCTGATGTTTCTCCGGTGTTTTCACGGTTTTCCCCGTCCACCCGTGGGCCGGCGGTGAGCCAAGCAAGACCGATACAAATAGATTTTTTTATTTTTTTTTAAAACGCACGGCACACTGGTTCATCTTTCTCCACCTGCCAACTTCCATTTCTACTTTTCGGACCCTGAGCTGGCCGTGACAGAATGACTCGACAAAAAGAACAACGCAACAAGCATCAGTTCTGCTAAAACCAAGGTGGTGCAGAAGAAGAACACAACACCAGTATAGGGCGACTGGTATGTTGTGACTGCATTGTTGTTGCTCTGAGCACATCCTATTAGTGTTCCAGCTATTACACCATCTCGTTTTGCCCCAGGCTTTTCACATGATACGGAATAATTCATCCAAACGTTGAATTTTACATTTAAATTTATTAGCCACGTGTGTCCATATTGTGAGGGGCGGGGCTTAGGGTGAAATACATGTGGGTCAGTTGTAGAGGGCCAGTGTGGGTCAAAAGTCCAGGACTGTGTGTTTTGGATTTTTTCTTTCCCCAAGGGGCCAGGATGTTAACACTGTGGGGACCGGTGTTAGTTTTTGCTGATCATTATTATTATTGAATTAAAAAAAAAAAAGTAGAGAATTAGATCATATGTATTAGTGACTGTCATACAATATGATAAGCCCGCTGTTTAAATACTGACACTCATTCAATTTCATATATCACCAATACTCATAGAAGCAGCACTTACATGCACGAGTCAAATCAGTGAACGCTACGTCCTTCTGTCTGTACTTGCTGGTGAGCATCATAGAAAAAAGATTGGCAAGCTCTGTGCGACGGCCTTTGGAGCAGAGATCCCGATATTCGCAGTAACCTGATAGGCTCTGTGGCGGATGGTCGTACTCACAGTAGAAACCAGGTCAGTGGTGTCCATTGATTGAAACATTACAGCCGGGGAGTGTGTGGGAGGAGTGTGTGTGTGTGTACTTTCACACTCTAGCCCGATGGGGGGCCGCCGGCTCCTAAAATCCATCTATCGATTCCCGTTGGCTGCTCACTGGCTCCTGACAAGGTAAGACCCTCAGGAGGACACCTCTCAGAGGCTTCATGTTGGTCACGTGTTCTTCAAAAATCCTATACCTTTAAATGACTGACACGGTCCACCAAAGACGAGTTAAATATCCTCGCTTGAGCCGTCTTCTCTATTCTATTGCACTTGTCATTCAAAAGGCTCGTTTTGTAATGCTCGGAGAAGTGAATGTAAGATGTATAGATCACCTTGGAGGTCCTGGTTGAGTGTATCAAGGTATAGAAACTGCACATTTTATTTTCTACAGCAGCTCAAGAGGGCTGCTGTGTTAGCGAGGAAGCTTTGACTCTGCACCATTTGATTCTTTTACATTGACACTCTAATCAATATAAAAGGCAAAATGCTCACCTTTTCAGCTAGTGATCAAAATACATGTTAGAGGATATCAGAGGACCTTGCACTCCATCCATCTCAGATTTTCTTTTCAAAGCGTGAAAATACCGTTGACGTCATGATGCAATCGGATGCAATGTAATGTCTTTGACCAAGGGATTCTTATCCTCGCGCCCGTGCACAAAAGCTTTACCCTTGATGCAGAACTCCTGTGAAACAGCCAATCAGGAAGGGAAGAGAGAGAGAGAGAGAGAGAAAAAATAAATATATAAAAAAAGTTCAGAGCATGAAGTCACAGAAAAGGCTTTGGAAAAGAACAAATTTGCACCTGGGGGTGAAATTTTAAGAATGGCATCACAAAAGAAAGCCAAGCTCTTTCTTGGCAAGGTTGAGCTCCTCTGCTTTTGACTCAGCTCTACATGCACTTGCAAGTATCTGCGACTTTTTCGGTACACTGCAAGGTGTCAGCGAGCGAACAAAACATCAGACAAAAACACATGGCAGCTGGTGCAGCATTTTAACAGCATTAGTTCGGCTCCAGTGGTTTTGTCACACCGAATTGGGTGGGGATATAAAACTTATGCCGCTTTAGCGCAGATCAATGCATCCCCTTCCCAAGGAATTCTGCATTGTGTGCAACGCGGCAAAAGCATCAGTGGTGGCCTAGTTTGCAATGTTTCATATGAACTTGTTTAGCTGATGGGGTCTATTGAGGAGGAATTTCATCTGGGGCTGGATTGTGGAACGCTAAAGTGATTCATTATCATGTGAAATCATTATAACAAAAACACACAGCAGTCTGAAGTTAATAAGCAATTAAAGGATACTGGGAAATTAGATCTTTTTGTTGTTGTTGTAATTGAATGCTACAATATATCTATATATCAATGCGCATCTGTGTTTGTGGAAACAACCTGTCATTGGTACATTAAGAAGTGACAACTTCATTGCGTGCACTAAACCGTAATCTGCTCCTCCCAGACTGGCGGGGCGACCCCTGTTGGGTTGAAAGAAATTCTGTTTGGGGATATTTTTGACCAAGTTAGATAATGGATGGAAATACTTTGTTTAGTGCACACCTAGTGTAAAGTGGTCTATTTTATCTTGAAACATGTAATATCTCATAACACAGAAATCAATCACATTTGTGTTTTCAGTGGTCCATGTCCTCAGAGTCAAAACAGTTTGACCGATTGGGGCTAACATGTCTGGAACATGGGCTTAGTTTTAATACATCCCTGGTTTACCCAGGCTAAGGCTAAATTAGGACTGTTACAGTGACAAATGGGTAATTATTATTATAGACAATTAGTATAGTTACATGTAAGAACAGATGTGGGGCTTCATGGCTCAGGCTGTGGATTTTCAAGAACACTATTTGAGTATTTTAATTGTTTAGTAGTGTGGCCTGCAATTCAGCACGAATCACCAAGCTTGCATCAGATTTACAACTTAACTCTGACCATTTATATGATTTCAATTTCTAAATGTCAGGCTTACAATAGAAAGCTAGATATATATCTGTCACGTCTGATTTTCAATTCAGAAATTTCAATATTTGCGGTGATAAATAACATGTTAAAATGATATCGTAATAATATTTCTTCAAAAGCACATATTTGCTTTCACACATGGAGATTATGTGCAAAAAAGACATGTACACCAGTGGTACAGAGTGAATTATTTAGAGACGTATGTTTCTGCTTTTGCTCTCTTGCATACATGCATATAGACATAAACATACAGACGAGTTAAAGGGGCATTAAAGGAAAATTCCACCCTCAGATCCTCTTGCACTGTTATATATCCTCAGTCTGTGAGGTTCAACACATTCCAGATGTTAGTTTTTGATGAGGTTTGGTAATGCACCTTCCGCTCAACCTGCCTCGTCTTACTTCCACTCCACTTTTTCCCAGAATAACTTTCATCAACCCCCCAGAGAAAACGTTTCCTAGGGGTCGCCGTGCCCGCCACCCCCCAACCCCTTGACACAAATTGAAACAAACAATAAAATCCCATTTTCGCAATGGAGACGAGTCGAGCTAATTAGAGCAGAAACGTATGAAGAGGTGATATATCACCATGCAAAACGCTGGAATGATAATTCTGTTTTGTCATTTGCTTTTCTTGGCTTGAGAACAAGGCTTATTAGCGTATTTGAACTAGGGGGATAGGGTGTGTATGTGTGTGTGTGTGTGGATGTACTACTGATCAACAACCCTATCAACCACACGCAGATATATTATGGTAATTGTGGGCTGTGGGGCATTAAATATCTTAATTATTGCCCCTTTAAAAACACACACATTATTTGTCACAACACATTTGCTACCTGGTCTCAACTTTTTCCTGAATTATTAAACCAACTCTGACTAGTGTTCTGGCTGACCCAGATTGTGGAGCGGAGAATGCAGACAATCCCCCGATGTGTCTTTGAGCTCATTATAATCTTTCTGTTTTTGCACAGACTGAATTTTATTTTGTAGCACAGAGAGGTGGGTAATTTTGAAGGCTATAGCTCAAATTAACATCGAGTAATGAGTCAGCAGGCACAAAAAGTGTTCCAGCCCAGCCCCGGCCTTCCCCTGATGCATTTTCATTCATTTGTTGCATCCTGACGTTTAGATCTATAACTGTACAATACGCTGCAAACAATATCATTTAATCAGCTTTAAGACTAAATATTAGAAGTTTATGTTCAGAAGTTCCTCTGGAAACCACAACCCTGACCATGTTACAGATACTTTTTACAATAAGACAGCAGAAATGCTCAAACTCTGAAGCAGAGAAAGGGACAGTTAAATAATGTTGGTGTAGACATGCAATGCCTTCTTGTTCTATGTATATTTATGCATGGTCACTGAACTTTCTGCCCAAAATGATGATGTCTTCTCAAGTGATGCTCCATATCATGTTGTCGTGAGCCAACAATATATGCTCTCTGTGTGATCCTTTTGCAGGAACTGTGAAACTGTGGATGTGGGTCGATATACCGTATGCTAGATGGGTATGATCTTTTTACAGAAACGTCTTCATTGGAGCTGAAGGTAGCAATAAATAGAAAAACTCATGCGGTAGAACAATTGCCCTGGAGAGGCGTAAAAAGGATGATAGCTGTCTATTAACATTCAGAGCCAACTTCATAAGTTCTTTATACCTTTGAAAGCTTGTGGTGAATCTCAAAAGCATCTGTGGTTAAATGATTAATGCAACAGCAACAACAAGATCGACAATAATGCCCAGAAGGTGGTTTAGTATGGAACTGTGACAGGCAGAGGAGACGGAGTATATGTTTGGTTGATGGAATATAACTGGATTATTAATGTGGCAGTTCTCTTGGTGAGATTGTCTCCACAGTTGTCACCGTGTACATACCATAGACTAGATATTACCCTCTATTCTCTATTGAATTTTCATTGCACCCAGGTTATGACGTGTCATCATATCAGATTCGAAAAGATCAAACTAAGAATAAATATAATATTGCTGCATGCGGCCAATAGCAGGGTCCAAGCCCATGCCTGAGATATCACAATTTGCAGAACTGCCAGAGTATTAAATGTTTAGGTGTATGCATCTTCGCTGTCATCTTAATTTGTAGTATTGGAGTATTAAAAAAGTGTTAAAGTGTTATTGCAAGGTTGGCTTGATGCTGGCGCTATTGGGTACAACCATATATGGCCTGACGCACTTTGGGGTCTATCCCAAACATTTCTGTGAAGCTCTAGCTTTAAACATCCTGCCGTCAACGTCAGCAGCAAAGGTCATTCAGTCATGACCATGGCCATTCATGATCTTGGAAGGTCAGCAGGCTAGCTAACTGGCTTACCTTAATAGCTGCAGGCTTGAATAACAAGTTTGAACCTGGAAGGTCAGCTAGGCTAACTAGCTAACCTAGATAACTTGACTAGACTAGACTGCATTTTTTCAGTTAGTATCAGAGCGCTAGGCTTCAAAGTATTAGCTACCTCCTCTCTCACCCCTTGCCTTTTTCACTGGGCTTCAGTCTAATGTTACTTTACAAGAAGAAGAACTGTGGTTCATTGGCTCCGCCCACTGAGGTATAACTCAGGCAATGAGATTATTTCTTCCCCCCAGAGCAGCTTTGCCTCAAAGAAATGTTTAACTAAAACTCCAATCTGCACGATGTTGATGTTAGCTGTTAAAAGGGAATAGGGTGACGGATGACACTCCCAGTTGATCCTGGTCTTCAAACAGTGACCTTCCAGTCTCAAGCCTGTTTCTCTAACCTTTAGGCCACGGCACCATGCCTGTATCCAGGATCAAATCAATGAACATGGCCTTACTGTGTGGGAGAGGATATAAAATACACCATCACTATTCCAAGAGATTGTTTCCTAAATATAATGTTATATAGCAGAATCAAATCTATATTTGTTTGTGACACAGTGTAACAAAGAGCTCTATATCTAGTTCATTCCTATTGCCTCTCTCAGATGTTTGCAGGGAGTTGTTCTAAGCAGAAAACCAACAATGACAGTATACTGGATGACTATTTCAACACGGTATATATTGTTCCCAGAGGAAGCGGATCCCCTAG
This sequence comes from Hoplostethus atlanticus, assembly GCA_034670405.1. Lineage (NCBI taxonomy): Eukaryota > Metazoa > Chordata > Actinopteri > Trachichthyiformes > Trachichthyidae > Hoplostethus > Hoplostethus atlanticus. The sequence continues at coordinate 1,412,141 of JAXDDX010000114.1, forward strand.
CAACTCCACCAGCTGATTTTTCTCTGTATCTTTGATCACTATTCTTTCATCTTTTGTGAGCTGGGGACTGGCACAGAATTGCTGCATAGTATGATATATGACATTCCATCTCAGGAGCGTATGAAAAATAAATTAGATTTCCCTACACCATTTCCTGATCAGCTCCCGCCACCCCTCCTCTCACCACACCTGCCTCTCCCTCGCTCCCCATTTGTGTGGCGGCTAGACTGTAAAACTCCATGGATGCAAACACTAACGCAAAAGCATGTTTGGAGCAGCTGAATCGAACTCTGGTGCGTTTACTCCTTTGGCTCATTTCATTACGGCCTGCGAGATTAATGACATTCGAACTCGGGGGGTCAATCAACAAAAAACGCGATCCCAAAAAGCAAGGTTTTATGGGTATAATGAAACGGATATTGGTGTCTGATCTCCAGCAGTTACTCATGCTCGATTTCGAGCGTAACTAAATGAACTGAAGGCAAACCACAGTCTGGACTGATGCTTGTGAGACCCTGTGGCTTTTGTTTACAAGTCCTGTTCACTTGTAATTGGGCAGTGTGAACCTAAACGAACCAAATACAAAAGTGCAACAAAGTAATCTTCCATTAAGGTTCAGACCAAAGTAAACAAACTGTTGGTGTGATTGCATGAAGAGAGGGTTCTGCTACTGGTTAGATAACACAATGCATGCTCATTCATTTTTATCATCTGCATTCATTGAGATATCACCCTCAGGGAATCAAAGGATGAAAGGAGGCAGTATTTGAAACACTTTGTGATGGCTTCCCTGAGATATTCCAAAGAAGTAAGAGTCTTCTGACTTGTTGCGCTTTATTGAGACTGAGCGTGTCAGATCTCATGAGGTTAAAAAGAATTCCTCACACACTCTTTCATGGCAGTCTAAAAATATAGCTTCGTCTAACTCAGTGTTGATGAAAGCGCACACACATCAGGTCTTCAGCCTCAAGTTCAGCCTGCTACTGAAGTGTGCTATAAATGAATACGTCTGTACGAGGCCACGCCCACTTCATGTCATAAACAATGCTTGTATGAATCATCATCACATCAACAATCAGTTTTTTCAATATCATTCCATATTTAACTGCTACATGTTACACTGATGTACTCAGACAACCATAATAACATTACTATGATGTACTAAAACATGTGTATTAGCTTTAAAAACACACATGGTACACACAGAGTCCACACTATGCCACAACAACTGTTTCAAGCCTATTAGCTTTCTCTTACTATTACCATTTGGGATTTCTTCTGCGGCTGAGTTCCAAAAATAGCCAGGCGCAACACTTTAGTCTTTCCTAGTATGCCCTAAGCTAGAGGTACTTTGTATTTCCTTTGATGGTTAGCCCAAAGGCCCACAGCCAGAGTTCAATTCTGTGGTTACTGCTGACTGCATCACACAATGTCTGGGACGTGTATTGTCTCCTTGTCTTCCTGTCATGGTTAAAGATAGACAGTTGTATCGACAGCCTCTTTTTACCCTGTAATATAAATCCTCATCAATCCTCCCTTACATAAAAGTACTGTAATGATCATTGAACCACTCGAGTTTCCCATCCTGTCAATACTGAAAATCGTATCTACATTATGCCTACTGCTATTTTCAGACCTTTTGCCAATCAAGCCCAAAAGGAAGTAGTATAGATAATATGATAATTCCTACTCTTTCTATTTATAATTACACACTCAGTATTACACACTCAGACACAGCAGTGTAGCTTTAAATAACATGTCTATGTGTCAACTAACCCTGCAAAGATTAAAGCCAAAGGGAAGGAGTGCTCCTTTGCATCTTTAGTGTGGATCCAAGTAGTCTCTACCACTGACAAAGGTGTACCCCAGGGTTCAATATGGGGGCCTATTCTTTTTAGTGTTTGTATTAATAACTCTGTTTCAGCAATATCTGATAGTAATGTCCATCTTAATCAGGATATCACATTTTTCTATTGTTACGCAAATTGTGTACTCTGCAAAATGCCTTCACTGCCCTGCAAAAACCTATGTAAACCTCAATGGTTAAAATACATGCTAAAAATACAGATTACTCCAGATTGGTTACAAATATTGAGGATCTGTATTGATGACAAATTCCTCTTCAAAGTCCATATAGATATACTTTGTAAAAAAGTTGCAGATGAAACTACTGGCCTTCCTATGTCTTTTAGGAAGATGGTAGAGTCAACCTTTCTCTCAGACATCATTTACAGGCATGCGGCACTCAGCACTCAGATTTGCAACAGGTGAGAACCGTAGTACTCATCACTGTGTCTTGAATGGAAAAGTAGGGAGGCCATCTCTCTCTGTTAGAAGGGATCAGCACTGCTACTTGTTCATTTAAAAAGTCCTTCATTCATAAATTGCCTACTTATATAGAGTCATTAATCGACCTGAGAGTTGGAGCTTTTTATAGCCACTCTCAGGACTTGCTGCTGCTCCACATTTGAACTCTGATCTAGGAAATGCTGCTTTCAGATGCTTTGCCCCAAAAACCCTGAATGAGCTCCAACGCTCACTGAAACCTTTTGTACTGGTTAAAAATCTGATTGTAAATCACCATGATGAAATGTAATTGTTTTTGTTGAATGTTTGTGATGGCTTTTTGTGACTCTGACCTCTTGCTGTGTAACTTGCTGTGTAAATGAGGCACTGCCTCAGCATGACTCTGAGGTGAAATACATAAATATTGTTTTGCATTTGAATACTCAGCACTGGTCTAAACTATGGTACAAAGATATATATGCAATGTCTTATCAACAAAAAAAGACTGTTCAATATCAAATTTATTCAATTTTTCTATTTTTTAGATTTGTATGTCCTTCACCACAAAGGAACTCAAAAAGCATGAAAGCTTCAAAAGCATGAAAGCATTCTTTTGATCACTTTGTTATTATACAAAGCGTATTTTTACTGTAATCCATCTGTAAACTCCTGCTAATTAAACTACCGCAGGGAGCCATATCTAAGATAACACAAAAGATTTTCCTCAAACTTATTTGGAATTAGGCAGTTTTATCCTGGAGGCCATTACCTAGACCCTCCACCTACTCACCACATTAAAAGTCACAATAAAACAAAGAAAAATAAATGTTAATTTACCAGTCTGCATAGCCTATTTTAACTTGAATAGAATAGCAAATGTCAATATCATGGGCAGGCAGTAAATTGTGCATGGCTACAGTTCAATTAAATACAGACCCAACTGAGTTCTTAATTGTGTGGCAATGATATGCAATTAGGTTTGCACAATTTTACATGAGAAAAAAAGAGTGGCTTTCAATATTTCATCTTTTTCTGCTTTTTGTTTGCAGAATTGACTGCTAATTTAGCATTGCACCACATTCATTTTTGTAATATTTAATTTTTATAGGTACCCATCGTTACTCCTGGGAGGAGGATAGAGATAACATGAGAGGGGAATTGCAGAAATCTGCTTCCTGGCGTTAAAGTTTCTCATCAGCTGTCTCTCATTTACATCATATTGAAAGCCTTCTGCACAGTGAATGTCTTGCCAAGGCCTGAGGTTGGTTCGTATGCGCTGTGATAACACAGGAGGATCTTGAAGGGTCACTTCATCGGACTATTTCAATACTTGAAATCTTACCTATATCGTGTGGTATTGTGCCATATGGTCCCTTGGAACAATCGCAAGGCCACACATTCACACCCGTTGAGCAAGATAAACAGCCAGCCTATAGAAAAAGAAGACAAAGACAAACACAGCTCCTTGAATAAATCCATTCTACATTGTTTCACTCTCTGGCCCACCCCTTCTACCTCTTCGTGTGGAAAGTCAACATTCCCAATTGCCAGGTAGAAAGTAGAAAGGGGAGCATGGCAGTCAGCTCACGACAAGTTCATTGTTTCCTACGGTTTCAATCAAGGTTAATCCCTCTGTGGAGCTGAACAGACGAAGGTTCACCAAACTGGCTGTGAGGCATGATGCACCACTACTGCTGAACTGTGTAGTGAGTAATACTGCGGGGAGCTAAAGCATACCATGAAGAATCATACTGTAGATACTGATAGATACAAGAAAAGTTCTCCATTGAGGCCTTTGTCGCCTGGCCTGAAACAAGGCTGCCATTTGACTCACAAGTTAAACAGTGATTAGGTGTGATTACATATTTGCGTTGAGCCAATCTTTACGGTGCGCCATCTGTATACAACGCAGACAGTGATATTATGATTCACGGGGAATTATCTGCTTCTCAAACAAAAGATTCAAAAAAATCCCCTTAAAGCGCACCGTAGGAGGAAGGGCAGATTAGTTTGGTTTATGGAAAATTATTGAAATAGAGCACAGCGGGTTGTTTGCGTAGTGTCCCAGCTCCCCAGTGACACTATGATCCCGTCCATGATTGAAAACGCATTATTTCCCTCTCTTCACTTAATATTTGTGGCCAGTATTCCTAGAAGCTGTTTGCTTTACTAAAGGCATATTGAGAGACCAGCATTATTTGTTTACTCTGTGTGTGTGTGATTTGAGTGGGACTAAGTGTGTGGGTGTGCTTGTATACAAGGCTGTGACTATGTTTGTGCCTGACTACATCTATGAGAAATGTAAAAAGGGCCGCTAATTTGCAAGGTTGGCATGTACAAATTGGTTGCACAGACAATCTAATTATTAAATACAGTCATCTGTTCTCAAAGGAATAGAGACATGCTCTCCCAAAGCTACAAATGAGGCTGAGGATATATGCTATTCTGAAAATCCGCCCCTGTATATAGGTTATTAGTGGGAGGAATGGAAGCAGGCTCCTCGACACGGGCCGTCTTTTCTATACCATCTACCATCATCTTATACCATCTCTACCATCAGTAAACATCTTTATGTTCCGCTCGGTACACATCCCTCATAGTCTTTATATGGAGCTTCTCACACATTCGCCCTCCCACGCCCGAGCGACATGATACAGCCTTTCTAGTCAATGCCGCCGTTAACTGACTCATTTTCATACATTCACACACTCACACACTCGCGTTCTCTCCTCCTCTCCCCATGCCTTTCTCGCTCTCAAGGGACTCATGATGCACCTCGTTCTCTCGATCCAGACTCACCGCTCCTTCTTCCAAACCCCCAGCCCTCGTGATATCGCAGAGGATGTCAGTCTGACGAGTGGAAGGCTGTTCGCAGCACAACCCCGTCGGTGCTATGATTTCTAGGGCAGATCCTACTCATCACCAGTTACCCGTCAACCACGGGGCCATTAGAAAGAACAATCTAAGCCTCCATTTATAGAGGGTCCCTGACTGGGCTTTAGACTGTCAATCACGGTGCTAACAACGGCAACAAAGCACGCAGCGTGCGCCTACCTAGGAGACCGTAACTTCACTCAAACCTTTCCTGACTAGAATATTTACTTTCAAATAAAGCCGAAATGATCTGAGAAGACGGATGGCGGATTACAACGCTAATCATCTGAGATTTGCCCATCCATGAAGTTATTATTAGCTTTTAAGGCATAGCAGCTCCAGAGGACTCAAATAGTCAATTATTGACCCGCTCTCGTTAACTGTCTTTAACAAGCTCTTACATTGGCAGGCAAATTGCAGACAGTGCTCCAGGTGATACTGTGTTAGAAATTCAAGACCCCAAAATGTCTGAGGGAATTGGGACATTAAAAGATGCCAATGGAGAATGCTCTTTCATTATAACAACACAATAAGCCAGTGATTAATATTGATAATGCCTTTGTTAACTAATGGGCGCACTTAGACACACACAGACATGTTCAGAAGGAGCCAAAATGCCATTGACCACTCCTCAAATCTGTTTACTTGTGGAACAGTACCCTCAATTTGGAAACCAATCTACCTTATCGGACTATTCACTTTTACTGAATTGACCTACACTCGCACAACAGAAATCTTTTTTTCAGTTATATTGTTATATTTAGCCATTGTTTGCTCACAGCCAATTCTGCAATGGACCTCCATGATGGCCCCGTCCGTGGTTGCTAGGAGATTTGTGACGCAACTGCACAGCCTCTATAGAGGAGCCAGCCCAGTGAGGCTCACCAACACTGTCTAACATCGCTGCAGTACGACCTCTTGTTCCGTTCAACTCTATAACATACTGCAGGATGCCACAGAGCAGGGCAAAGCTCTCCAAGCTACGGTGATGGGGGATGACATCCATATCACTTTACCAGTACAGTGCAGTCATCTGAGAATAAGAATATACTGTCATTTCACAGGCTGGTACTAGTTTGACTACATCTGTTTACTTGTTGCAGGTGGTTCACTGTGGAGCAAACAAAAGCCTAGGTTCCTCAAATATGAATCACTCACAAAATGACACATATCATGAGTGCATCCATTTTAAGATATATCAAATACAAATTCAAGTCAAATATTATATCACCTGGTTCTCCTGACATTCTACTAGCATTTGTTCTCCATCAAAACTAATAAAAACAAGCTTGCACTGTCAATGATGTTGCCAAGTAGTTCAATTCCCACCGTCACACACTCCTTGCTACGTTGTATTAGAGTGACTTACAAAGAGAGAGGTTCAGTGTCTTGCTCAAGGACACCTCGACAGGAGGGGATAGAATTTGTGACCTTTTTCACAACAACACGCATTAAATTGTACAAAAGATGTGAGCGAATAAAAACCTCCGGCTTGATTTTCTGTCACTGTCAAATACGGAGATCATCAGCTCTGAAAGACAAATTGGCACGTAACAAATAAAGTGTGTGATGATCTGACTTTTTAGAACACATCTCTAGTGAAAGTAATGAGATGCTGCACAAACAATCTTTTGTGTAGCGATACGGCCATATCGTCAATTAAATGAAGATGTATTAAAGCTTCTTTAAAGATTGATCACGTTATTAGTGCATGGAGTTTTCTGAATGAATCTCATTTCTTTTGCTGCCGAGATTCAGACGGTGGGTAGAATCCAGACTGATGAAAAGTTCTCCATGGCATGACCTATTGATTAGCATCCATCAACAGTCAGGAGTGGGTGGTTATAACTTTCCTACCTGTGACGTCCCATTTTAATTGCAAGGCTAGGAAATAAAGTAACACTTTTGAATCAGACTCCATCATTGAAGAAAGCCACAGCTATGGAAGCACTGAAAATATTGAGACAACTTGTTTGTTTACCAGATTATCTGACTTCAAAATAATTCCAAATGGGCTGTGCAGACAATCGTAGCAAAAAATTAATTTGTAAAAAAAAAAAGGTTGATAACCGATGTATCCTGATACTTAAACTGGCAGAAATGTGAATTATGAGTCTGAAGCGAGCGCATAAATTAGAAATATAGGAGAAATAATTGCTTGGAGCTGCACACACCACTATGAATTGCCCTTTGCTGGAGAGATTAAAGTTGTTCTGCTCTTCATGAAATTATAAAGCCATTAAACTGAAATAAATCACTGAAACTAAAATCCGAATGAAAAAAAATAAATCTGAATAATCTCCATTTCTGTCATGGCAAGAGCAGAATACTATTAGAAAAATGATTAAGCTGTCTCTTAGATTGGATGAAGCATTTGTTGCTGGAGACAAGCCCATCATTCAAACGGTCATTGTTTGTGAGAATGCTTAGATTAGGCCCTTTAATGACATATTTCAGAATATTAGGCATTATAAACTGAATGGAATGAGAGGGATGATATCATTCGCACGTTATTAGTCAGTATATTTGAGATCCCAGTGTGCTGCTAAAAAAAAGCCTGACTAATTTATTCTGCTTCTTACAATACAGGTGGCTCTCAAATATGGGGTTTATTAAACGACACAGTAAAACCACTTCAATCATCAATTACCAGTTTAAACGAGCCAGCAGGAATTAGAACAAGGCCAGGTGTCTTTATTTTACCCTCAAACCTTTGTTATCATATAATAATGTGACCCTTACAGTAAAATGTTAAGTGAGTAATTCCCCATTTTTTTTCTATCAGTATAATATGGTGTCAGTCACACATCTGTAACTGATGGTCTCTGGCAGCTGGTGGGCACTTCGCATTCAGCACATGCAGTCTGGCTCAAGCTGCAAACCCTCTGCTTTGTGACGAGGAAATCCAGTGTTTTATTCAGGCTGCCACCGGAAAAGACAGTGAAGTGGGGCTATTTCAACTGCAAGGTGAGTTAACGCCCAAAAGGGAGCTATATCACACGGTGTCACCTGCATTACACACCATTAGGTCATTAAGAAGCGGCTCACACCCTGCTCAAGATGCACAACAACACGGCGACACCTCCTCAAGGTGTGTGTTGGAGGCTCCTCGCCCGGACGTCTCCGCACGTGTCAAAGTTGTTAGCAGGTATGAGGCAAGAGAAAGACTGGGGTCTCAATGACAAGCCAAAGCTTTCCTTGCAACCACTTCCCACATTGCACCTCCTGTGGAGATGTGTAATCACATTTTCCGCAAGGCTGGTTCTAGTGCCCGTGAGAAAAGGGCTTATCGAATTCGCACACATTGTCATTGCGCACTCCGTGTGGTTTTCCCCTCCGTATCTGCGGCCACTTATCCACCCGGCGTAGTTTAAAGAGTATCTGGCTTGTGAAACACACACTTGTCTTTACGCCAGGAGTGATGCCCTTAACACACACAAGTGAATTACAAGGTGGGGGTTTGTGTGAGCATACAGTAGCAGATGTCCTTTTGAACCCTTAACAGAATAATCTGTAACTTTTTCATATAAATAAATGTCCATTTTGCTACTCTCAATCACCAATTGATATAGCATGGGTAGTGTAGGTGGGTAGGTCTTTTCAACGACAAATCCTCTGCCACACAGGAAGTGATGCGTTTCCAGCAGCAGCAGCAGTTTGTTTGGAATAAACAGAAGAAGAACTGGGTAGTTAGCATGAGCAGCGATAGCAAACGTGGCTGAACAGACACAGAAAAGAGCGCCACCTACAGAAACAGTTGAATTTCATCAACAGAGAATTGAAGGAGAAACACGTCACAGTGCTTGATTGGCAGGTGAAGTGCAGTGCAAAACTTTAAGTGGATGAATTTGTTGGTGGTTTTGGTTTGTTGGCTTTCCATGCTTGTCTGGCAGAGCGCTGTGGTTTACGTTGCCCACAGCCTTCAACAATTACCATCCTAAATGTTACAGCTGATCACAAATTACAGCCAACAAGCAATCCAACATCTATCAACGTTACACTTGCCATTGATTCTATTATAAGTGCGTTAAGTGTGAGTGTGATATCAATATTGTACTCAGGTTCAGCCTCAGGTACGTGAAGAGGGTTCTAAAAATTGGGATCTAATTTATAGGCTTTTCAGATTTTACATTTTAGTAAAATGTAACTAGATACAGAGTGCAATGTCTTGTCAAGTGCAAACCGAAACAAAAAATGAGCCTCCGTGTGCCTGGTTTACTGAAATAAATTCTAGAGTTTTATGATGCTGTCCCCCATATGACTTCACTTTCAGGCTCATGCCATTTGGTGGTTGGAGCAGACAAACTGTTCACCAAGATGAAAATTGTTTTCGGCATATCATTTCACTTGGCCAACTATCGATGGTCAGAGTAACTTTTGGATTGTTTTCACTTCAATTTTCACTTGGATGTATTGTGTATGTGTATTTGCACAATGACTCTTCATCATTGATGGTTAACAAAGAAAAAGTGTTGACTATGAGGGCGTCCACTATAGACAGGGAATGATAGTTATCTGTGGATCTACTGATGGTCTACCTGAATATGGAGAAATAATAGGATATGTATCCTTCAGGACACAGTGAATTTCATAGTTAGGAAACTCTCAGCTTGGTATAGGGAGCACTATCGGGGGCTTTGAACTGCAACCTTGTCCAACTGGCAAAATGGTCTTGACAAAAATTGATGAACTTCTCGACAAATATCCACTACATGACTACTTCATTGGAGCTACTACTTCAAGGATATCCTTACAGGAAAAGTAGGTATTGGATATATAGGTACTGAAATACTGAGTAGGCACATTCTCTACTAAACACACCATTAACTATCAAGACCAGTATTCTGTGCACACATAGAATCATGCAATATGAAACTGCGGGTTATCCTTGGTGTGAACAACGCTGAAAGCCTGAGCATAGAGTCAGGCATGCCAACATCTGTAGAGGGTCTTTCAGATGAGATGAAACGTCAGTTTGAAATCGAGGGGGACATAACACTCCAGTACATGGACAGTGACTTTGGAAATTAATTTGTAAACCTAAACCAAATCTCAAATGTCCAAGACAAGAGCACAGTCAAAATTGTCTACTTGCCACATGCCTCTGATGTCCTACAAGGCCAAGTTAACCGAACAGATTTCAAGATCGGATGGCCAGGACTCTTCACTGTGGCTGAGGTAAGTCCAATTCTAATGCTGTCTATTTAAAGTTCAAATGTTGTAATTATTGCTATTAACCCTATTCCATCTGGGAACATGTAATTTTCCCATCTTGTTAATTGTAACTATTGGAAAGAGAACACTTAGTCTTCCAGAGGACAGGCTGTGAAAGTAATCTCTCTCCTTAGTGCAACCCCTCAAGTTTCATTAGACTTCTATCTCTTATTTATAAATATAGCATTACCTAGAAAAAGTTATGAAATGGGTGAGGTGGTTTCAACAGCTGTTGTGTATATAAAGCACCCCCAGTCTGAACAATTGCCCTGTAGTGTGTAGAACAAACAATTAAATATCTGAGCTCAGATATGTGTGTGTGATTTCGGATACTGAATGGATCATCCTGTACACATAGTGTGGTCATTCAGACACGGGGCAGCCTGTCCTCTTATTTTCGCCACGTCTTAAAACGGTCCTCCCTCTCTGGTAGTGAAACGGAGGCAGGTCCTGGTATGGAGTAAAGTTGAATGATATTTTGAAGAAAAAATAAAACACTTGCACTGCAATCATTCCTCTCCATTTCAACTGTGTTTGTGGACATTGTAAATGTTTTCAGATGGAAGCAGAGTTTTTAAGGTTTACTACAGTTCCCCTGATGACGAATTTCCTTTCAAATCTTGACCAGCACTCTGTGCAGCTCATGAAAGTGTTCAAGTGAAGTGTTCAAATGAAAGTTGCGTTTTAAAGGTTCAACCTTCCAAACCGTGTGTAGAATGCAGGACCACTCTTGTCACCCATGTGTACTACATTTTTATTTTATTTTATTTGAGGATGAGACCATCGAAAGGAGGAGGGAGTACGTCTTGAGGGGGCTTTGTGTGTACCTTAACAAAGACAACCGGACAACCTTGTTAAGGAATTCAAGGTTGGTAATGTTTGAAGTTTGAAGTTTAGCAGAAGAGTGGAATGAAAACGTGTTACAAATGATTTATTCTGATTTTTGGAATTCTGTCATCTCTGGTAGTGATCTGATTGTTTTTTGTGTGTTTTGTTTGTGTCTGTGTAGGATGCCGATGCCACCGCAGCTCAAAAGGAGATTGACCAGTTGGTAATGGCCATCTACTTCATTAAACTTGAGGGAGGAGATGCCGCAACACCTCCAGTTGATGTTGGAATAGTTATCGAGGGTGTTGAAATGCTTGACAATTTGGGGTCAGTTGTCGCTGCATGTGCCGTTTTAATGGGAGTCATCTACTCACTCAACCTCAGTTACCCGACTGAAGGCCTCCTTTGAGGTCTTTCAAAAGATCTTTCTTGAACTTGATGTCAGCCGCCTGTCCCAAACGTGCAAATGCTTAAAAAACAAACTTTATGAATGAGCCAATATCCTTTGGGACTTTAAATCCATTTGTATATTACTCAACACCCTTGGCTTATGTCCCATAGAAAAATAATTTAGAGTAAATAACTTAGGCGTTTGCGTCAAGTTTTTGACTTATGAGTTGAGTTTTTCAGTTTTGTTCCTGATCAGGACAGCCAGGGATTTTTTTTTTTTTTTATGAAGTCCAAGACCATTGTGCTGCTTTTCTTGGGCTGTTTGAAATCTCAGTAAAGAGAAAATAAACAAAACTTGTTGTGTTGACAGAATTAATTTGTGTGGAACCTGTTGACATATAAGAATTAAGTTAGCCCAATGTGTTCAAATAAATTTGGATTGAAAAGTAATTAAATTAAACTACCTGAAATTGCTGTTGTTGGATTAACATGTTTAGATTACATTAAAAGGAGAAAAGTAAATGATGTAGATTGTAAATGTCTGTGGTAAAATAATTTAATTAAGTTGATTTAACTTAATTACTTTTTACTCACTTTAAATGAGTAACATAAGGTGCCTAAATTAGATATTTTTTAAATAAAGTTAAATAAAGTTATTTCAATTATGTGGAACCTGTTGACAAAATAAAATTAAGTAAATCCAATGATTTATTTTGTGAGTGAGTGATTATGACTACATTTCCCAGACTTTCAACAACCCCCAGAGGACTTGTTGTATTGTAACAACACCGATACCCATAGTAACGGCAAGAGAGAGTTTCTAGTCAAGAGTCGTGCCGCTTACTCAAAACCCAACATGTCTCGTGGTTGCATTGCATTCTGGTCTATAGAGGCTACTGTCGGTTCCTCCCAGTTTGATTGTTGAAATGGTGAGTCTAGAAAGAAGCCTTTGCTCTGTCACTGAAACCTGGCGTTTACCGTTAATGTTTTAGATTGTTGAAAAGCGGTTCTCCTCTTAAAACTCCATTGCAGCCGTGCTACAAATATCTCAATGTGACTTGACGCCGACTATGCTTGGCTAGGAATATGAAAAATCTGCCACCAAAGAACAAAATGAACCCAGGAATGCAATGTACATCACCAATAGCTGCTTTTTAACAGTGCAAAAGTGTTTTATGGTGAAAGTTATCAGTGACTGACCAATAAGTTTGAGTTTGAATAATAAGGCAAGTCCACCTCAGTATGTGGGCTATTATTGTTTATAGGGCAGACTTCAGTCCTCGTCTGGCAACACTTGAGGCATTTTTAGGAGGGCATTCAAGATCTGGAAGTGTAATGTAGGACAGGGCAAAAATACCGTTTCTACCAGCCATTCCAGCATGGCAAGAGTGTGTACTCTCTCTACTCAAAGTGAAAACCAGGCTCTTTCTGAACAGAAGAACAGAACTGATCAACCTATTTAGAATGACCTAATATCGATCTGTAGCATCTGTACCACTCCTACCGATGAAGCTGTAAGTGGGGTACAAAGTTCTTGCATTGCTGTCGTCTACGATGTTCAGATGTATGAATTTGAGTCAAGCAAGCACCGATACGAAAAGATAAAAAAAAGTCCCCGGTCTGTCTTTCTCCCCCGCCAACTATACTTTGGTACATTCTACCTTTAAAACACAACTGACAGTGACAGACTGATTGTGTTGTGTAGTAATTGCAATCGAGTCTACCTTACAAACAAACATGGTGAAGTAGCAGGTGGTACAAAGAGTACAAAAAAAATCCCCAAGGCATAAGTGACCAAATGTCATAAATTGATTCATTTATTTGATAGCACTACAAGTAACACTAGTGCAAGTGTCATTTCTGCTAGCATCAACTTACAGCTGCATAATGTTGCCACTAAGTCTCAGTATTCTAGCTATTATGCTGCTTTCAAGTGCTGTTGAAAATAACATCATTAGAGTGCTGAGGCTTGTTAGAGGCTAGTGCCCCAGAAACATGATGATTCTATTAGTATTACTGTTGACCAATACAATAGGTCACAGTCTGACACTACACTATATCTGTTACAGATGCAGTTGGTCAGTATGCATGGTACAGTATTACACCCCCCTCCCCACATTCATTCCCCTCCCTCCCTTGGATTAAAAAATACCCCCAAAATCCTTTCCACAAGTCACTTATAAATAGGACATCCCATGGCTCTGAGCGCACTTCTTGATAGAGAGCCAAAGCCGCTCAACTTTGTGTTTCAGTATCACAGTGGATGATTTGTATCCCTCAAACTCATCTTATGCCGCCTGTCACTGGAGGTTAAGCAGCGTTGTGAGAGGCACAGCGCTGCTTATATGACAGTGGCGCGCTTGATCACCGGGAGATTTTAGGTGCAGGTTGGCCCAAACGATGCAGCTTCCGATTGGTCTCAGTTGTTTAAAGATGAATCAGAAGGACTTTAATAGGGGAATTCACAGACCTCCTAGGCTGTATGGATAACTTCAAAGGGAGGTTAATATATATCCCCTGAGCCTCTGCTGCTCTGCCACACTTTTTATATGAGCAACAGTACAGACAGAACTATGGACTATCAAGAAACTCACTTTTTCTTAGAATAAAAACTTATTCATCCTCCTTGCAAATCCTCAGGGTGTGTTGGCATTCTTCATAAGAATATGAAATACATAAGGAATAACAGCAATGTATGCAGGGATAGGGGCACAGATACTGCCATGAGGCTTAACATGGAGTATAAAAAAAAAAAATCAAGCACAGTGTCACTTTTGCTGCAAGCAAAAGATTTGGTGGGTGTGCGGTGGAGCACACTAGAGGGGGACGTCAATACAAATGGACTGGTGCAGTGCAAGTTTGATACCATAAATCACACTACTCAGACCATATCATAGTTCAGGAGCACCAATCCTTGCTCTGTATTCTCATCCAAAAACAACAGGTTGCCCAGGATGCATAAATCGAATGTGTTGTCTCCTTTCCATCAGGTTTCCCTGCATTTGTGGCACTTTGTAATTACAACACAGATAGGCCTATGGCTGCGACGAACAACACGATGTGGCAATGCAGAAGCAGGGATGGAATTGTTTTGGTAAAAAGATTGAAAATTCTGATTTCCACAATTCTCTCTGGATAATCAAAATAAGGCCTTCAGTCATGTAAACAGGATTATTATGGTGAGTTGTCAGTTTATTCAATCACGTAAACAGCTTAATTAGACTGTCGCCTTACTCACAGTATTGGCAATAGTTGCATTATTGTGCTCATGTAAATGCCAAAAGCCAATGACTAACTGAATGCAACCTTTTAAATCACTAAAAAAAATACCGTCAATCGACAAAATATTGGACACAAATTTGATTGTACTGCAGAGTTAGCGGTATCCGCTTATGCAGTTATTGTGTGAATCACTGTCTTCCAAGAGAAAACGTACATATGGAAAACAAACTGGGCTTTCAACATCTCTAGCAACATGAATTCAACTTCAAAAGGGACATCATCTGCCCTTGGCAGCATATTTGGGATGCCGTATATATTTGTACATCCTGTGACTCTGCACCTCCCAGACAAGGACATTGGTCCATCAGTTCCAGAAGCTGTTTGGTGCAGCTGGTCTGGACTCTCCTCATCCATTATGAAACTCATTGCATCATGGCAGGGAGTGGACTGCCGCAACATTAGGCCTAACTCTGTTGGTCAAGTCTAAGTGTCCTAGCGCCGTGAACTTTTGCTTGTGCCTTGACTCACGAAAATACCACCCAATGACATGAAGTTAATGAAAAGTAAATGTAACACAGAATTCATGGAGGGCCCTGTGAAAGTCTATAATTGGTCTAGCTGTGAGTGAAATCCTTGCAGCTGGCAATTTTCCTGCAAGAGCTGCTCCCTTCATCATGTTATTGGGGCCCTCAGTGGACAGAGACATCAAAATCCTGACACACATACTATATTGCACATGGCAAATTCATGACATCTGCACATGTTGCCAAAGATGAAAGCCAGACTCTGGTACACGGCTTCCGGGAATAGATGTACAGTAATGAGAGCCTTGGGGCCTGGCTTAATGAGGAGGATTAGTGAACCATGATAGGGCTCTCATGCACAGATGTAGGAGGGTGGTGAGGCCGGTAGGAATAAGGGCTGGACGGATGAGGTTATGTCAAGTCTGTCAAGTAGAGGACAGGCTCACCTCAACTCCCAGGAAACTCTTGAATTACGCAGTGGAGTGCAGACCAATAGATGAGGCCAGATTGTGAAAGTTGACAACCGCAATCAATAGATCACACGGTGATATTAACTCGCTATCATCTTTTTGATATCCCACTGCGATAGGAGGGCGGTGTAGGCTATAATTCCAGACAAGGGCAATATGTCTTCTCTGCAATGTAAAATACAGACAGATGTAGATTAATTTTACAGGAAACTACCGTCGCGTAAAACAAAGAACAATATGTGAATTTGCAGTACTTGTTGGTTTATTTATTGACTTTATTCCGAGTTAGTTACTGCATGCGATAATAATACGCTACTTGATTGTTGAGAGCCATTAACCTAAAGCGTTCTAGAGGTATTTCACTACTTCACTGTTCACCAATGCAATTTCTAGCAGATGGGACAGATGGGTACAGATATTTTGTTGGAGACAGCTTCATTACAGGACGGTAACAGTGACAGCAGATGTCTTCTTCATTAGTTTTTGTCACTTCTTCAACGCTTTGGCATCTCATCTCTGCAACGGTTTCATCTGAGGGAAACAGGAATTCTCATACATCCAGTTATAAAGATTGATCTCTGTGATTTCAGGACAGCCAGTCTCAGAATTAAAACCGGTTCCCTTCACATTACACATCTGCAGTGCTGACGTTGTGGTGAAATGCAAGTTCAGAGCCCAGGACTGTCCGCTGGGCGTGTCAGGTTCATTTGTACTTACAGTATATGCCAGAGAGTAAACAAAGCCAGTATCTCAAGTGACCGAGACCTTGACTTTTAAACCTCAGACCAAAGCAGAACTGGATTATTATTGGACTGGGTTAGGAGGAAAGTTGGAGGATGTCTCTTGCTTGAATAATTGAGATAATGGGACTTATGTTGGCAGACATTTTTTGGATCTCTCTTATCTTATTCTGGTCTCCTAGGTTTATTCTGTGGATATAATTAAAGAAGCTTAGGCTAGGTTCACAATGCAGCATATGAATCACTATAATTAGACTCAAAGAAAGAAAGTAAGCTTTACAGATGACATTCCACTTTTCATTGGATTAATAGGTCAGAACCATATCCTTTGCATTGTGAGAGCTCTCCACAATGGGTAGTCATTGAATGTTTATGTCACTGCTCTACGCTTATCTTATGTTCAATGGTGGTGGTGGTGATGATGATGATGATGATGATGATGATGATGATGTGTTGTGGGAAGAAGTCCCTTACTACCTAACTCTGTGCATTTGCCCTAGATTTCATAAAACCTTCATTTTAGTGGAACTATGGTTTGTTCTTCTGCCTGACATTCTGGCTCTCAAAAACCCTGCGAAGACTGCGCCTTCTATCCCAGAGAAAAAAAAACCTATAGGCACATCCACCATGTCCCCTGCTGACACTTTTGAGGAAATCAACCCAATTTGCCGGGCAGATACCATTTTATCTTTCTCTTAAGCATCCCAATCATAGTAGTCCATTTTGCCTGATGTGTGGCGCCTCTTCGCCATTGCTTACCTGAACTCCTTATCTGTTTTCTTCCCCCCAAAAGCGAAATTGAAACAAACACGGATTAACTCAATGTCACAGCAGCTTTGTCCCCAGGATAATGGGGGACAATGAGCTCTGCTGTGAAAGCTCTAAAAGATGCCAATTTTCCCAGCGAATGAGAGAGTGAGAGAATGAGAAAGGGAGTGAGAGAGAGTTTGCAGAGATAGCCTAGACCTTAATCCAACTGTGGAAATGAGAACACTCAGTTTTGCTGAGTGTTCTTCCTGTTGAAAATGATTTATATCATCCAATCATTGTAGTGCAGACAGCACAGATGCTGGCTGAAAATATGTGAGAAAACGGCTTTAAAAATGCTTAGGCGCAGATTTATTAACAGTAGAATGTCAAATTTGTGAAAAGGGAAGTTGACAAGTTTTTGGGACATTGGTCAATACCTATTCAGTGAGAACATACAGTAGACACCAAAATCATCCTTGTGTCCCTGGTAGATCATTCGCTCCGGTGCTCCATGCTAACTCTTTAGCATACACTATGTTGAGTGATAGTAGGCAACTAGCATTATCATCATTATTATTATTATTATTATTATTATTATTATTACTATTATTATTATTATTATTACTATTATTAATAAGTAAAAAGACTGACCTTTTAGCAATTAAAAGTTGTTGGGTGGTTTTTAAGACATGGCCTGTAGGTTCCTAATTTTTAGCCAGGTTTATTTTTGGAACTACTTTAGGTAAGCAACTACGTATTCATACACTGCACGGTGGTTTTAAGCTGCACACAGTCTCATCATCATCATCCACCACCTTCACTTCCTTTGGAAACAATACAAGTCACACTCCAAGTCTCACAGGAACAGAGGTTCTACTTCAGTACGTTATTTTTGTGTATTTTGTGTAAATTAGAAAAATCTGCCTTATCATTTAAAATAGCTCACCATAGTGCTCCTACAAGTTCTCATTTCCTCGCTTTTGAGATAATGCTATGATCACTCACAATAGTGTTCACTAATGTGTTAGTATGGAACACTGGAGTGAATGGTCTACTGGGGACAAATGCATGAGTTTGGTGTCTACATTGTCATCACTTCACAGGTCAGTTGACCAACCGATCTCCCAAAGAAAGACCTTAATCCTTTAAGGATGCGCTTGTAAAATAAAAATGTTTTCCACACTATTCAGACCAAGGCTTTAGTTGCCTCTAGTTGCCTCATTTTGCCTGTTCCCTCCACCTCAAGCATGGTATATGCTTTATTTTGCTCACTGGCTCACTTGGCACTGGTGCTGTAAGGACTATTCACTCCTGGTTGGTGTTATGAAAAATGTCAACACCACACAGGGTTCTTTCAACACAAGCTACTGCAATCAGAGATTTTGCGTTTTGATGATAGGGACCGATTTAAACTGGCCAAGTACTCGTTTGGCAAGGCGATAAAGGAGGCCAAACGCCAGTACTCAGAGAAGCTGAAACATCACTTCTCTGCCAACGACTCCTCGTCAGTCTGGAAGGGCCTACAGGAGATCACCAACTACAAACCCAAACCCCCCCACTCTATGAATGACCCGCTGCAGTTCGCCTACAGAACCGACAGAACTGTAGACGATGCGGTCAACATGGCCCTCCACTTCATCCTCCAGCACCTGGACTCCCCTGGCAACTATGCCAGGATCCTATTTGTGGACTTCAGCTCTGTGTTCAACACCATCATACCAGCCCTCCTCCAGGACAAACTCTCTCATGTGCCTGACTCCATCTGCGGGTGGATCACTGATTTCCTCACAGACAGGAGGCAGCACGTAAAGCTGGGAAAGCAAGTCTCAGACTCCCGGACCACCAGCACTGGCCCCACAGGGCTGTGTGCTTTCTCCCTTGCTCTTCTCCCTCTACACCAACAGCTGCACCTCCAGTCACCAGTCCGTCAAGCTCCTGATGTTTGCAGACGATACAACCCTCATTGGATTAATTTCTGATGGGGATGAGTCTGCCTACCACAGGGAGGCTGATCGGCTGGCTTCCTGGTGCAGCCTTAACAACCTAGAGCTGAACACTCTAAAGACTGTAGAGCTGGTAATGGACTTCAGGAGGAGCCCGGCCCCCCACCCCACCCCTCACCCTGTGTGGCTCCCCTGTCAGCACTGTGGAGTCATTCAGATTCTTGGGCACCGCCATAACCCAGGACCTCAGGTGGGAGCAGAACATCAGCTCCATCACCAGGAAGGCCCAGCAGAGGATGTACTTCCTGCGGCAGCTGAAGAAGTTCAACCTGCCGCAGATAATGATGGTCCAGTTCTACATGGCCATCATTGAGTCCATCCTCACAGCATCTATCACCGTCTGGTTTGCTGGTGCCACTGCAAGGGACAAAGCCAGACTGCAGCGCATCATCTGGTCAGCACAGAAGGTGATCGGCTGTGACCTGCCGCCGGTCTGTCAAGGCCAAAACCTCCCGGCACTTGAACAGCTTCTTCCCCATGGCAGTGGGGCTCAAACAAAGCCCCCTGACCCCCCACCCCCCCCAGACACACACACACACACACTTAATTATGTATTTCTTTCATTATATATATGTATATATTGTTTGATTGTTTGAGTTTCTTTATTTGATTGCTGTGCCTGTCTGTTTTTTAATGCACCATCGTCACCACCAATGTACTTGTACTTTGATTGAAAAACCTGGTTTGGAAAATGTTACTGGTACCTCAAAATAATTTTGTCAAAAGCAAGAGGAAAATGGATTTTGAAACCACTGTTCATGCTGCTACTTGATGTCCAACTGATTGTAACTACTGCTGTTTATACAAGGCATGAGCAACACAACAGATTGTAACTACAGCTGTACCAAATCGTGGAAACCTTTGATAACCATACACAAAAAGAAAACAGAATCACAAGGTCAGTGTGTGTGTGTGTGTGTGTGTGTGTGCCATCCTCCTCCTGATACTCACAGTAGTAGGGACTGTCGTTTGGTCAGGTCAGGTATCCAAACACATATTCATTCACGTCAAGAAGGTGGGTGGGGTCAGACTGTCACAGCACTTCCTCTCTGGTTATCTGTCACATTTGTCTCTGTTGCGTCTCTCAGATCACCTGGAACAGGGAGAGTCGGGGAGGGGACAACTGATCATTGGTCACTGGTCATTTGTAACTCATCACTTTCATTTTACTTTAGGTTTGCAAGCTGCAGGGCTCTTTGAAGAAGCCTTGTACATGAACTTGACGCCACTATGTATACTATATTTGTGACATTTTGAATTTTAAAGATTTTCTAGGAGAAAAATTCTGGGCCATTGCAATTTCAAGTGTTTGAAGCCATTTTAAGTGAAAAAATTAGGAATCATGACCAAAATTGAATTAGGAAACAAAATATCAACAATTCAAACAACACTTGCAAGTGCAGGAGTGAGGAGCCCACACAAAACCATATTTTGTTCTCCTGTAAAATAAAGGTAATTATACTCTTCTGGCGCTGAGGCTTCAACTTCAGCCTCTAGAATAAAGAGCATGAATAGATGAGGGGATTATAAAGATAAGGACATCGTGGCCAGAGAGGGATTCCTCTGCTGAGCAGTAACTCACTCAAATCCAGCTGTTTTTCAAACACGCTTTCAATCAATACCGTACATATAAGCCTGTCAGGCAAGGATTCCTCTCAAGGCCCCCTTGACCATCTCAGTAATTGAAGACGCAAAAACTGATCCCACATTTGTGCTCTACTCTGAGATGGCATGTCATGAGAACAAGTGACATTTTTGGTGTAGTTAGAACGACATGATAGGGAAACTAGCTGTGACAATGCAAAATGTTCCATCAGTTTAAGTTTATTGGTATATAATAATACTACGATGGACATTATTACAATGGATTACAAACATTAATACAATTTTAACCACATTAATACACATCAGGAGGCTGTAACCACGTCAATGCACATTTCTTCCCAGAAGTCCCTGTTGCTGCACATCCTTTGGCAGGCCTAATACAGGGAAAAGATAAAAGGGTGCAGGTAGAGGTAGACACAGCAAGGTTTAATAATGTTTATTTTGGTCAGCCCTTTCTGGCTCCGGGCTCCACTGACTGAGGTGTGCTCAGCGCTCTCTTTGTAGTATTACATTTTTATGCTAAAACAACAGCACTTCCCAAGGCCTACCCCTGACAAAATGTCAGTCTGTCAGAGCAGAGCACGTAGACGGCAGAAAATCCAGCAGAAGATGCGGCTTTGCGGGCAATGGACGAGCTGTCAAATGAAATAGCGCCAGTGTGATACTGGATAATAAGCAGTGGTCTAGCATACGCAAAGGCAGATTGCTTGATCCCTGGAAGTGACCAGCCTTGACACTCTCTCCATGAAAACTCATCTTTCTGCTGACAGAACAAAAGCAAAACTCCACAGATGTGTAATTTATTAAAGGTAGCTGAGGTCAAATCCTTGCTCCGCAGGATTGAATTAACAGATCAGAATAAAATGACTACAGGTTGAAAAGACGCCGTACAAAATACAGAGCATGAACTCACAATTTCCTATATCAGCCACAAGGCAAGCAATGTTAGAAGTGTATTTGTTGTCAAATGCCTTGCTAATCACACAATGTCAATACATTTCTAAGTCTGTCACATTGAGAGCTGCAGCATATCCTCCCAAAATCCCATTGAGAAGCTCTTTTAGCTATGAGGGGTGTTACTAAGCCTTGGTTGTAGCAGCAGCCATTGCCAAGTACACCTCTGCTTTGATTCTGGCAGCACAATAATGGTTAATGAGATTCCAGGGCCTAAGCGGCGTTTTCCATCTTCCCTACCCACCTACAGCAAGTGTAGTGCCCACAGTGCCTTGTTGTGGGCTTAACATTGTTCCAGTGCAAACAAGCATGACACAGTGAAAGTTCAGCCGGAATTCAGACAGATACAATTTCACACACATAATTGAGACTCTGCTGTTGGCATACGTGTCGTGTAGGTCATCAACAGCTGTCAGCTCTGGAGGATAGTTGATGTAACAGAGCGACACACTGCGCTGTGCCAGCAGAAAGGATTGCAGAAGAAGTTTATGAGGACACACTAGGCCTGACTGAGGCCTTGACTTAAGCGCCGCGCAGTGGGGGCTCAAGATGCAACTTCAGATTTTTAGCGACACCCGACACAGGATGTTGTAGAAAACCAAGGGACAGACATCTCGTGGGCTTTGCAAACATCATGGGTGCCATCAGATGGACATATGTGAACATCAGGGCACCGGGTGCACAAGAACATTGCCATAACAAGTGTTTGCACAAAGTTTCAATGCAATGCACAATGCAGTTGGAGAGTGGCTTGTCAGAAAGTAGAAAGCAGTTGTCATTAAGAATGTATTATTATTTTTTCAGGTTTTGGGATGTACTGTATATTGTTTTTCATATTGTTTGTGTCCAGTTCAATCTTTCTACACAAGCCAAGGTTTTGAATAAACATGTGCAAGTGAAGGCACCTAAGCTGCACATCAGAACGGCTAAGTTTGAACAGGAAGGGCTCAACCTGCAGATCTCAATCCGCATAAGACCCATTTAACTTTACACGGTTTGAATTAATGCTCACTGCGACTGCACAGACACAAAACCATGTGAGGTAGTTGTTTTCTGAAACAGCGGAAGACTGGAATCATGTAAAAACAAGAAAAGGAAGAAAAGGAAGAAAGGGAAGGAAATACCTTCCCAATGTCATTGGCACGTTAAGTGTGGATTTGCTGGGGTGGGATGGTGAGACAGGTTGCTTATATTGCACATTAATAGAAAATACGTTTTGTAGGACAAAGGGGTCACTACAAAATACATGAGAACCTGGTTTGGCCGAAGACCTTGTTAGCTGCTAGCTGTAATCTATAGTGTCAGAGTTGGGTGGTACTGGAAGTTGATCGGTCTCAAGCATCTCTGAGCCTCGATGAAATGCTTTATTAAAGCCCTCCCTCATTCCAATTGGTTTTAAAAAGTCAGCACGGCCAATTTTCTCCAGAAAAGTGCCTGTTTTCTTTCCATTTTCGGCTTGACAGTAACTAAACATTTGTCATTGACTGAAAAATAAAGACCAAGTTAATACAGTAAGCCATAAATCCCTCACCAGTGACTTTTACCCTTGCGCAAGGCAACGCATAGCAGTAAGTGAGGAAAGCTATTAATCATACCAGTTCCCATTGACTTTGTCTTGTCTTTCACAAGTCCCTGCGTAGCCCACGTATTCTTTCTTACCATTATCACCTGGAATCATCAAAGTGCCGGTGCACCGTCCTTCGAAATCAGATCCAATCTTTTTCTACAAACATGCCTGTCGTAATAACGTTACAGACTGTTGAGTATCACGTGACATTCTCTATCTGGGCGGATTTGTGCATGAAACCTTATAGCTGCAAATGAGGCGTCTCGAAGACTTGAGGGCCGCGGGAATGCAACGCACGTCCCCCTGCCCCTGCTGTTGGTGAAGTCTTGATCCAAGCACTGGGCGGTTGGGCCAGGCCCGACCCTTTGAATGCAAATCAATGATGCCTTCAAAGAACCGGTGCTCCCTAAAGACACCTTATGGTATTGGGCCTGATGTAAAAGAAGACTTCACACAAACAGGAGGGTGTGTGGAGACATCAAAGTATTGGCCTTATGCAAGAGCAACGGGTTGCACAATCTAAAAGCACACGTTGCGGGGCATTCTGCGGCTCAGTAAGCTACTCCAGCGCTTGTGAAGTGTGACACTGTGGCTTCAGTTGATTTGAATTGAACATCCAGCTCCAACTACGCTGCGAACGCGAGAGTTGTACGACTGAGCGAAAGAGGGCGGAGGGAGGGTTTCTGAATGAACACTTTGTGACAGGAGAGCTTGCTTTTCTTCCCTTTTATCTTTCTGCAGTGTGTATAATCACACAACGCACGAGCACGTGAGCGAAACACACTGTCTCACACACCCTTAAAAACTGGAATTTCCCCAGTGGCAATGGACGAACACGGGCATCCATTTTTCAATAATACATATCAATTCTCTCACTTCCTTCCCAACTACACATGCAAGCTTTCAGGGTTATATTACATTATGCATCATCTATGTTCTGCAACAGGGTTGACAGCTGAGTACATCATTATATGTGCTCATGTGGCTTTGGTGTTTTCACAACCACAGTAGGTTCAATGCAGGGGAAGTCAACCTGTTGTCGGGTCTATCTTTAGCTCTGCGGCAATGTTTACCTACAGTTTGCGGACTGCTCCAATGGGCTTTGCTACATAATTCATCGACGTTAGACAGAAATCTGCTTCTGTGCTCTGAGCGGAATTAACATTACCCCTGCCTCAAACCACCAGCCATTTAATCATTACCGTGGTGCTTAACAGGAGCAGCCAGTCTCACTGCACAGCTTTCCCATGAGAGTAGTGAGGGATGGGTGTGTTATGCAGTAGCCCGTGTGGGGGTGTTTGGAAGCATTTGGATGCTGATTGATCATGCATATTGAAACCGACTTTTCAAACTATTTCACTAGATATTAGAGAATACACTCTTTTTACATCTTCTTTAAATTGTATAAAAATTCACATATATTCATAATGAATATATTATTCAATATTCAATAATATTAAAAAAATATCAGATGAGGGTTACAAATAGAATATTAAAAAACTTAAGCCATTAAAAAAAAATTCTGAGAAAAATGTCTTCCAAGATCCTATTCCATATAAATTTAATCTGCAGTGACAACAAATATTCACAATGGTTCACTGCCCCACTGTTGATTTTTCAGTGACAATTATTTAGAACTGTCAAGTGTTGATTGGAGAGACCACTGGCAACGGTGTCGACTTTTACACTCTCAGAGCCAAATTAACACGATTGACGATGGCTTGCTGTACGTGAGTGTACTACGCGGGAGACATCACAGTACACAATGTGTCCCATTGCATGACACATAATTGTCAAAAGGAGTGTGCGCGTCTCATAGCATGGGATTGAGAGGCACTATGGGGCTGACAGAGAGTGAGAGAACCTGTGCTGCGGCGAGGCTCGCAGTGTACCCTCCGACAGGATGATGCATCTCAGAGACGAGTCGGTGTGCTTGCAGTCTCATTGGAATGCATGAAATATGACGAAGCCACATAATTGACTGTGTAAGTTGAGCCCTGCAGTTCCGTATCCTAAATGGAATATTTCAGTCCATGACAAACACACAAAGGGGGATGCATGAGATATTCGAGGGTAATAACAAATTTAAAATTCCCCAAAATTCTTTTGTCATCCTGCAATCTGTTTTTTGGGAGAATATCGAGACGAGGCTTACAAAAAAAAAAACCTGGGCCGTAATCTCGTGTTTGTCTTCTGTCAGGTTGTAATGTACTTGCCTACGTATGCAGGATATAAACAGTAAACTGGATTACATCCAAAACAGACTTTGAAAACAAGCTTAATGTGACATCATTCTTTTTTATCTCACATCAAACAGCCGTCCAAAGCCGCCGTGCATTTTTCTCTCCTGTTTACACAGAGCGGCAGCCATTTGCGTGGAAAAGATCAATTGACGGCGGATTACGGGGTATCCATCCTTCAGTGGGGTTTTAAGCCGTTTCTCCTCGTATCAGGCAACTCCGGCATAAAAAATGTGTAACGTGAATTTTGTTACAAGGCGGCGGCGTCCTGCCTTCTTCTTGGTCACACGCGCTCTGTTTACCACTAGCGGAGAAGTCACTCACTGGGGATACGAGTACAGGGACCGCGGGCAGGCGGACACCGTGTGTAGGTGGTGTCGCAACGGTGACACCGGTCTCCTGCGGCAGGAAGGTCAGTCCTTGACGGTGAGGGATGACATTTCGAAAAGGCCAGACTGTATGAAAACACGGTAACCCTCCTGTCTTTGAAGTCTCTTTGTTCCGTTTCTTCTGGCAAAATGATAACCTCGTTGAACCGCCTGGTCGAAACCGTACGATTGAATCTCAATCTCACGTCTCCGCACCGGCTGATCATTCTGGCGTTGTTTTTACAATTGTAATGCACCAAATGAACAGAGTAGAAAAAAAGTATCTAGCATGTGCATCATCCATGTCCCTAAGACTCTACATGGCACTAATATGTTTACATATCTTCTATTAGTCATTTTCAATACAAACTCTGTTCTTTGACAGGCAAATCTACGCATCGAACAACTTCATTCAATCCCCCTCGGTACCAACGGTGCCGTGAGGAGCTACAGACGGAAAGTCCTGAGGGATAGATGAATACTGACAGAAATTAATGGCAACAAGCGTGCTGTATCACTGGATTTGACTGTTGTGGGCCTGAATGGGGAAACTAATCTCAGTCTAATTTGGCAGGACACAGTGCTCCAGTGGCAGCGGCCCAACCCGTGATTGGACTTGGATAGTCTTGTTTTTAATTTTTTTCCCTTCAAAATTAATTAATTAATGTGAACAAAACAGCGTGCCCCGTCATGACTAGACGACGACGACGAACATTTTGCTCTGCTTAGTGCTCCTGTCCTCCGTGTCTTTGTGTTTGATAGGGAAACAATGGATTTCAACACTGTGTTTAACATGCACCTGTCTTTCAAACCGCATTAGCGTCTCTGTGAAGTAGCTGTCTACGACTAGACTAGTGGGCTGTTGCACGTACAATAACAGGGTATGTTAAATCAGTTCCCTTCATTTCATACAGATGTTTCAGGTAGAGGCGCTAAATGTAAATACTGCTAAACGTACAGCTGCAAACGAAGTAGTGACTTAATGGAAACGCACTCCAGCAACCGTCATAGTGCCCAACCTGTTGACAGTGTGATGTTGCGTTGTTTTTGATTGGAATGGAAGTGATCCATGGAATGGAAGTGATCGGCAAAGCACATTTCCACACATTTTGGTGCACAGTGTACCTATAGAGTGGCGCAGGAATGAGTCCTAAACCCTGGAAGGGAGTTAGCATTTTTCCACTCCCGGTTCCCTCGTCTCAAAGTCTATGGGTTTTTTTAATGTGTTTTTGGTTAGATGCCTGAAATAAGGTCTGTGGTTAACACAGGCTTAAGAGGTTTTGACGTTTTGTTCTACGACATAAAATACGTCAGTAAATACCCCACTCGTGAATTTTGAAGCTTTTACGCATCTTAAAAAAGGCGGTTGCTAACAAGTGGCTAAATGAGACTACAGAGGTTGTCGGGGACATTAAACGCCATCACGCCGAACACGGTAACTCATCTACTCACTAGTCCGCCTTTACAGCCTCTAGTTGTGTTTATACTCGCGCTCTTGCAAACTATCCTAACTCAAACTTTCCAACTTGTAGATTTAGCAATTTATAGTATTTTTTGTGGCGGTAACGTTGAAGTCATGCGACCGTGGTGTGGTTCGTTTATAGCCTAACGTTAGCTTTTTACTTTTGTTTGCCACAGAGCTTATTTTCTGCAATAATCCAAAATCCAATGGAAAAATCCCATTGGCTTTTTGTCGAGGGATACCATTACATAGGGCGAACATAGAACATACAGAACATAGGGCGATGCTAACTTCATCCTATACCGCTCCATTAGTGTGTGCATGCATGTACCAACGTCTCCTTCCATGACGCCCCCACTCACAGGCGACCGCACATTGCGAATGTCTAAAAAAAAAAAAAAACACGGTGTAGCCCAGTCCGTACGCTGGACCCGCAACAGAAAACGGACGACGGAAAACAAAAGGACCCCGCCTGGTTGCACCAGGGAAGCTGGCCCGCTGAGCTGGAACATCTTTGCAGACACTTGGGCCAAGCCAGCGTCCGACAGGTACATAATTGAGGGGAAGCGATTAATGCACTGAGGCGGTTAGCTATAATTACGATGCCCCCCTGGATGGTAATTATGCTGTCTTTGTTGAGCTCTGTGTGGTGAAATAAAACTTTTTTTTTTTTTCCATAGTTGCTAACAAACAGACAACAACTCTGGTTGTGAACTTGTGTATCCATAATTTAATTAGTTCAATACATTAGCATGCCGACAATACACTCGCACCGCTGTAGCGCTAACTCCAAATGATTTCTGTGTACATTTACACAGAATGGGAAAATACTAACAGTAATTGGAAGGTATACTTTTCAAGACAGGACCATAAGCAGCTACTACCACGATATCACTACTGGCTATTGCAAGGATGTTGCGTTGAGCTAGACGTTATCTTAAAACTAGGCTAAACCAATCCCAGATGTCTGTGGCCGAAACAAATTGGGCTACATATTGCATGGCGAGGTGTCGCTCTGCATATGTCATGTCTGATTAACTTCTTCAAACACACACTTCACACACACCCACACACACACAAACACACACACACAAAATATGACAGGCAGTGCGATCAAGTAAACATGCTGTCAATCAGTGAATTATAATAGAATTGCTGCTGTTTTCCCTTTGATACAACTGTGATGCTTGCCTCTCTTTTGAAAACACGCCGTATCCTCTTTGCAGAATGTTGCAAAACCAGATGCTGATGGCAATAACAAGATGCTGAAGCAAAAAAATACCGGAAACGCCCAGGAGAGGAATGAGCGATAAACAAGCCTGTCTCTATATTTAGAGTCGGCATGGCATGAACTCCTCTGATGAGGCAAATGAGAAGTTGCTCCACATTTCCACAATCTGGGACTTTTGTTGCATTGGCAGTACAATATATGTCACCAGTTAATTGAAGGGAGAAGAACACAGTCTATCAAAAGCTCCTTTGATCAATAAAAAATGAAAAGCTTTGTCAGCAGTCACTAAATTCATAAGCACCCCATCTAAAAACAGAACAGTGTTTTCTTTTCTGTTTGATTGCTGGCAGAGGAAAAATGTGTTGACACGGTTGATATTCTTGCACGTTTATTATTACTCCCGTGCAGATCGGTCGCTCCAGCTAAGTGTCTTGTTTGGTAACATCATTAGGTATTTCGCAACTTTACGGCCTCGGTAAGATTATTTATTGTATCTACTGTATCTCGTTATGTATCTCATCTGTACTCACTATTTCACTATTTCTCAGCTGACTACTCGCCAGGATTCAGATATTTAACACACTGCAGCATGTATATTGTCAGCCTACATTGTGTCTCTTGTAGACTGTGTGATGTCTTGTGCATCCTTGTATCACATGTATGAGTTAATATGTGATACCGTGGCAATGCTCACATTTCACAAAGTCCAAATCCCTAAAGTGACACTGATTCTGATGTATAGCAGCCTGTAATCTAAATGGTCACCTGTTGTTATGAAGAATGTTACCTAGAAATCGTTGGCTATCGAGAATTGTCAATCATTAAGCACGAACACTGATTTAGGATAATACTGTATCACTCTGTAATCCATTCGCTGATAACATCATCTTTATGTACAATCAACTCAACTGGGAGTGTGAAGGAAATTAAGTGAAAACAAAGTAAGTTATGTTATTCTCATCAGTGTAGTTAGAATAAGAAGAAGTCTCATGAAGCTATTTTGCTGGAGGTTTCCCAAGACAGTATGCAAAGTCAGGGTACCCCCAAATGTGATATTAATTACACTCTTCCTCACTGCAGTTAGAAAGAACTTGGAGCAAAATGGAGCAGGCAAAAAAAAATATTCATAAAAAATATTCACATAATTCTGATACTGAACTTTTATATTTTGTGCTGATGTTCAGTATTTTAAAATTCATCCATTTGTATGCCAAAAAAAGGGGGGAAAAAAGTATTCAGAGTTTCTCCCCAGAGTTAATTCTTGGTGGAAAAGTCTCTGAAACAGCATCTAGACCATGGCACACTACAACTCTAACACCCAGCATAATAATACATGGAATATAATAAATAATAATTTTATTTAAACACATTTTTCATCGAACAAACTGCGTCATATATATCAACCTGACATATATACAGTATTGTCTGTGTGTACCAATGTTTGAATGTTGCTATAGTGGTTTTCCTTGCGTCCAAGGTGGGGTAAAAGAAAATGTTTCATCCTGGTTTGGTTGGTGAAGTTGTACTCCAGTGTACTTGTACGCACGTGCAGTTGTCACCAATCTGTATTATTACTTGAAATTCTCATTTGAAACTGAAAGGATGTGGATTCTATAAAACACACGTTACCACTAGTCGAATGTCTATGGCATGGTCCATTCTGGCTCATGAATCATGAGACGGCTATACTGAATAGGTTGGAAGCTGTATCACAGAGGGGCGTGGACACATTCAACAGGCTAAATAGAGGGTGACACAGAAACTACAGGTCATATAACCTGAGAAAAGACTTTGGAACAGAAGAGAGTAGTTTTTTTTTGGCTGTCCCTCTTTTCCAAATCAATACTTTAATCTGGGCAGGCATTTTGTTTTTTCAGAACAACTTTCATAACAACAAACTTATTTGAAAATGTCTGAGATTCTCAAATAGGGGTTGACGCTGAGATCTTCGAGATCTAATTTTTACACGCCGTGATTGGATGTTGTCACTCTGGGCCAGGGATGATTTCCTCTGTGAGTCGAATTGCAATTATGAGAAGCAGTGATATTCAACTCGGTTGTCAGACAAAGACTGCCACCTTCCAGCTACTGACGACTAAAAACAAATTGAAGTGATCATCTTTGTACCATTTTGCATTTCTTCCCCCGATGGCAGTTACGTTCAGTGTATTGCCACCTCGGAGATCGACAAAATACCTCTACAAACAAAATCATACAACCTAACGGCAAAAAGACGCCATATATAAATGCACATAGTGGTTTTGTCAAGGAAGATGGAAATATGATGTGAAAGAAGATGGTAGCATTCGGCGATGAGCAGATATGAGGCTAACTGAATATTTGGAGAGGGTATTATATACTGACATCCTGTGTTGGGTCGTATTGAATTACTGACGATACGATAGGTGTCGTTTTTTGGTCCAATCACTATTCCAGATGTGAGTGCTTCACAGTGCAGCCTATTTAGGGATTCAGCCGGTAGGGCAGAAACCTTGTTTCGTTTGTACTGATTTTTATTCCTCTTCTTCTTCTCCTCCACACTCGTTTGTGCAATTTCCTGTGAGACGGTACATTTGGCACAATGATAGACATCGGTTGCCTCTTGTTAGTCAAGAATTATGACCCCGATCAGGCAGAAGGTGGCGCTGTCACTATAAGACAAATTTGTGACTCTATAAAAGGCACCAAGTCCAGCATTGGGTGCACAACTGAAACAAAACATGGGACAATCATTCTCCTATCCCACATCTACAACTTGCCACTGAACCACCAAGGTCTGCCATGATGGATTTAAAAGCACAAAATATGACAGGTACCATCTATGTGCCATGCTTCTCAAAACCAACCAATGAACTTGCAAGATGGTGTGGCCTATCACGATATTGGTCATAATTTCATGGCAAAGTTGTCGTCATGAAACTTGGTACATATGGTCAGGAGGCATGTGTATTGGTATTATATTGGTAATAGTGTATTTAGTTAATATACTTTAGGGCCATGTTTAAGCCTTGGTGTGTTTGTTATAATTGGTCAGTGTGGACGAGGCCATTCACCTGAAGGGACTTCACTCAAGGAGGGTACAATGGTATCACCATGAAACTCTTAATCTGGAGAAATGTATGTCAAATGTTAATTCAAATTCATTAAAGCAATGCAGAATGTCTGCATATACTATAAATATCTATTTCATGGTGCCATATCCTCCCCTTTTGACCCTTCCCTTCCAACTGGGGCCGTTTCCAGCTATACTTCACAACTTGCACTCCACTGATCAGCATGAACCAGCAGACTCATCAAATGTTGCAGATAGTAATGAAATGAGATTATTCACAGTGAAAAAAATCTACCACACTCATTTTTGCCTATTTTTGCAAAGTCATATGAGTAAAAATGAAATGAACACTCTTATGTATGAGTAATAAATAATATTTAATAAATTATCCTTTTGCATAACCAGCCCAACACTGATGACGATGAGTTTTCCACCAAATTATTAGCGAATAAGATGTTCGGGCCACCATGCATCACTGCAAAAGTTTACAAGTGCCATTACTGTCTTGAAACTGAAATTCAACAGCACTTCTTCATAACAAGCCAAAACATTTAATGCTTTTTAGACTGCAGTGGTAAACACAATTATTGAGCCACCAGACTATTTGTAGTGCATTACTGTGAAAAGACCAGGCTGTTTACAAAGGTTTTAAATGCATCAACAAAAAAAAGTTTTGGGCTGCCTGTATCATTCGCCGGAAAAAGGTTACCTCAGAAAATGAACATTTGATGATAATCACTGTTCATGAATCTGCTATGTAATTAAGCATGTTTGTTTTGGTTGCTCGTTTTCCTCTCCTCTGAAATGTCTGACAAATAAGGTGGTCTGAGGATGTATGTTAAATATTGCATATCAGCCAGTTAGTGTCATCCACCTCTGATATGATGGAGGTTCCTCCCTGACCACAGCTTTAACAAAACAGTCTGTAAAACCTGCAGTGAAATTTTACTTTCTTTACACATTTTCTTTATCCATTTATTTTTCTCTTACATCACTTCTTCATTTCCCTTACTCATTTGTTTCCCCTGCTATTGGACAGGTGTGGTGGGTCACCCTGCCTCAAGGAACTGCAAACCAACATTAAAGTATTTTAGTTTGGGTTTCAATGCTAAATGCTGTTCCAAATTACCAAGAATAAAATTCTGAGGGAAATACTGAACACTTTTTAGCACGAAATTGTCAAATTGAAATTATCTGATACTTATTGGTTGAACCCTGATGGAATTAGGGTGGTCAGGCCCAGGCCCCAGGTGGTCAGGGTGGGCAGACACACCTCCAACCCCCTCACCCTGAACACAGGATCCCCCCAGGGTTGCGTCCTCAGCCCCCTACTGTACTCCCTGTACACACATGACTGTGTGGCCAGGTTCAGCTCCAACTCCATCATTAAGTTTGCGGATGACACAGTGGTGGTGGGCCTGATTTCCAACAACGACGAGAAGGCCTACCTGGAGGAAGTTGCTGATCTGTCACTCTGGTGCCAGGACAACAGCCTCCTCTTGAATGTCACCAAAACTAAGGAGCTGATTGTGGACTTTAGGAGGACACAACAACAGAGGACGTACTCACCACTGGGGATTAATGGGACTACTGTGGAGCGGGTGAGCAGGTATAAATACCTGGGAGTCCACATCACCGAAGATCTCACATGGTTCACACACACTGACACTCTGGTGAGAAAGGCGAGGCAGCGCCTTTACCACCTCAGGCAGCTGAGGAAATTCAAAGTCTCCCGGAGGATCCTTCAGTCCTTCTACTCTGGAGCTGTAGAGAGCATCCTGACAGGAAGCATCACTGCCTGGTTCGGCAACAGCTCCGCTCAGGACAGGAAGGCTCTGCAGAGAGTAGTGCGTTCGGCTGAACGCACTATTGGAACTACACTCCCCACCCTGCAGGACTTGTACACCAGGAGGTGCAGAACCAGAGCCTGCAGGATCATGAAGGATCCTCACCACCCCAACAACGGACTGTTTCAGCTGCTGCGGTCAGGCAAGCGCCTCCGTAGTCACGCTGCCAAAACAGAGAGACTGAGACGGAGTTTCTTTCCTCAGGCCATCAGGACTGTGAACTCTGACCTCACCAGGGCCCCCACCAAGACACACACACTGCCCCTCTTATGCACACACACACTCACACACACACACTCACACTTAGGGAATGACTACACATAATTTATAGTATATTACATTCATACGATTTCCCTTACTACTATATTTTCATTTCCAAAGTGCTCTTACTGTATATATTGTGTTTTTTTTTTTATATAAGAGCTCTTACTGTAATTACTGTAATACTGTAAATATTGTGTTGTTTTTTTATTGTAAATACTGTGTACTGTTGCCCTTTTGCACATTCCCATTGAGCATTGCCACTTTTCATTTCACTACACACCCCGTGTGTGTATGTGACAAATAAAGTTCTTGAATCTTGAATCTTGAATTAAACACAATTGTGGCAAGGAGGTGTATAAAATTGGATCTCAAATGGATGCACATCAACACATTATTGCCAAAAGCTAATATTGCTTTTATTCTGTTGTAACGCAAGTGAAAAGATTTCTCATTGCACGTGTACTTGCACATCTTGAAACCTCCAGCTGCTATCTAACCACCCAGCACTTCAATGCCACGACTGTAATGACGCAAGCGCGTGAAACGACACCCCCGACTACGGTGTTGACTAACGGTTTTGTCTAGATACATATGTAAGACAGGTGATCAGGGCGCGCAAAACAGGAGCAAACGTACAGGAGAAGGGGCCATCGAAATTTTCTCGAACAAGGGGCTTGGTGCGATCCTGTTGGCTGCTCTCAAACCTTCATCCCCGAGGCCTCTGTTACTGTTCATCAAGCGGGGTGACAGTTTGGGGACGAGTTCATAAACAGCCGCTGTAGGAGGCTGAGCTATTCAGAGATATCACCATCCAGACATTGTCTGATCAAAACTCACTGAGGAGAAGTAAATAACATTTTGCTGCACAGAAGATTCTCTGCTGCAGTTTCGTCAGCCATTTTTATATAATCTGCACGATTGTGGGATGTAGAAGATTTTGTTTGACTGTCAGGTTGGGTTTAGTTCATTCAACTCAATTTGTTTGGGTAATATCTAAAGCATATTCTATATTTCTTCCATATTATTTTCTCAGATCTCTAAAAAAAAAGCCTTCAAAGCACTCTCAAACTCTCAAGAAGCTACAGTGCATTACCCAAAAATACTGATGGCACATGGCTTTCATCGCAGTATCAGTTGGGTCTAGTTTTCTTTTATTCTGTCACAGGAAGCTGGCCCATTGCCTCTTATCAGTATTTATGTTATTCTGTGTGTGTAGTGCATCTGTATAGTATTCCAGCTCTCTATGTTCCACTCCTGGTTCAGCTGAGACGTTAGCCAGCTGCTTCACACTCAGGTCAGACAGAAAGAACTGAAGCTAAAACACTCACAGTCTAAAATTGCTTGGCGATCCGCAAGACTACTACCAAAGATGTTTGACACAAAATATTGATTTGAAAATGATTTTAAAGTGATTTAACTGTAACTGTAACAATTGTTACATCTGCAGTACTGTAACCATAGAACCGTCTGTAGCTAGCATCCATGGCTACACTGTAGCAGCACTGTAACCATAGAAACATCTGTAGCTAGCATCCATGGCTACGTGGTAACAGACCTGTAACCATAGAAACATCTGTAGCTAGCATCCATGGCTAGATGGTAACAGACCTGTAACCATGGAAACATCTGTAGCTAGCATCCATGGCTACACTGTAACAGGACTGTAACCACAGAAACGTCTGTAGCTAGCATCCACGAACTAAACCAGCAAAACTGTAACCATAGCAACGTAAAGAAATCCTGTAACATTGCCAGCAATAAAAATGTCTGTGCTATCTGAATAAATGAAAAGTAATGTTGGCAAAATCTTCCATGTTTCTAAACTCGGTGTTAATTTGATTAAACAGCAAAGAAAATCCAAATCAAACAGCGGTCTTTCATTCAGAAATAACAGACCTCAGAATGAATTAATTGGCCAATCAAAAGTGAACATTCAACAAAGCCGTGTTACAAAGGATGGTATTGAAAGTATGAAAGTATTCATTTTTTGATTTATTTAGACTTTTTCAGTTAATGATATGAGTCATTAACTGAAAGAGTCTAAATAAGTCTAAAACAAATCCTTTCATATCAGTATAATGTAATACCATCAGTCTGTTGAGGGCTAGATATCAGTTTCTCATTATGCTGAGGAGTGACATATTGAGATCACATCCATATTCCATTATCATCATCAATATTGAAGACTATCACTGTATATTACGGAGGTTGGGTTGTGTGTTAAAGGTGCACTGTATGAAGTGTGCACCTCCCAAAATCATAATCTTAATCATTGTTTGTTCAAAATAAAAAAATAAAAAACCGTCTCCATATATTTAGCCATGTTGCTCACATAAAAAGGAAATTGTGTTTATCCCATATTCAGTGTGATAAGCTATTAATGTTTTCCTTCTCCAAAAGCCATATTATGGAATCCCATATTTCCTCAACGACTTGCCTGGGCTAATAGATTTTCACTAAATTATTGACATGCTTACATTATTGATATTCACTGATGATGTGCAAATGCTGCACTGAGAAAGTGACATCTTCGATTTGTCTTTAATATATGCCTAAAGAATGGGCTGCCTTGTTTGTCGTGATGCTTTCATCGGTATTCATATGAGACAAGTAGTTCATCTTCATATGTGAAGGGAAAACCAAAGCACTTGACAGCTCAATGGATGACTGAGGACTTCACAGATGGCAATTTCTCGCTAGGTCGCAGACTTCACTTTTTCCATACCATAATATTTATATTACCTTGCTTTTCTGTGCCACATATATTCTTGCAGATCACGGTCAGGACCTCAGCCCGTAGGCAAGGCTATCGAGGCGAGTGAAAAACAAAGAAATCATCAAATTATATGACAATCGGGGAGATCAGCAAGCGTGATACGAGGGCCAGATCAACTCCTCCGTGAGTCCAGCATCAATTCATTTCACATAGTATACTTCACCCAGAAACACCATCTATCAAATCCCATCACTCCCTGGCAATGGAAAATACAATTTACAGTCCATCTGTGTTTTCGGCTGACCCTGCCTGTCCTTCACAGTGCCCTGGGATTCTCAACCTCTAAAACAGGTATCATTATTCTCGGCTAGCGATGTAATTTGGTGGAATATTCTGTGAGGAGACTCTGCCGTGCTTCAGTCCTAGGGGGAATGTCGTGGCCCTGACCTCATCTCCAACTATCATTAGCTCCGTGTGAGCCACTCACATTCGCCAGGAAGCACAACAGCACTGCCTTCACGAGGACAAAAAAAAAAAACAGGAGGACAGGCCCGGGAAGAGAAAGAGAGAGAGAATAAAAGTTGTGGCTAGAGAGAGTTGAGTGGCTAAGTCCAATCTGCCCATGGACCTAGGACTGATCCTGACAGAACTTTCCTGAGTCTCTCCTCTCTGCTTCACAACTGTCTGAATAAATAAAAAATACTGAGGGTGTGTGGACTGCCCACTCTCCTGAAAAAACAATAAATAAGGAAAGAAGGAAGGGAGGAAAAGGAAGTACATTTGATTTAGTTGCCATCTTGGGATTGCACACAGGCACAACTTTTTTTTATTTCCTATTCCATTTTTTTCATTCCCTCAAAGCAACCTTCAAAGGTCTGCACACTAATCAAGACACCGAATACATTCGCATGCCTGTCATTTACAGATGCCTTTGTACTGTCATGTGCATGCTGAGGAATTAAACATTAATCATGAATCCTGTCTGGACGGTTTTGCAGGGATGACATTTTAAAAGCTTTTAACTGTGAATACATATATGAACTAGGCAGAGGTTCAGATTAGTGCATCGCACGTGATCCATTTTCCTCACTGCAGTGCTGTTGTTTATTGCAGCCCGTTCTCATATCAGATTCTTAGTAATAGTTAGCAAAGGTAATGCCCCTTAATTTCATATGATATTCTATGAATTGAGGGAAAACAGGAGGCAGAGCTCACAGGCAATAGTTTGAAATAGTGCGGTGGAAAATGTGTGTGTGTGTGTGTGGAGGGGGGTTGAATCGGTACACACACTTGCCTTTAATTCGGATGACTTGGGTGAATTCTCAACTATTGCAAAAATAGTTTCATATCATATGGATGTTGTATGAGAACACAGCAGAACAACCTGCAAACATAGTACTGCAGTATGCATGCTGCAGTAACTGTGGTTGGCAGCACTCAATGAAGGTCACAAGTGGCTCTCTCATCTTATGCAATTAACCCAGTTTCTCAGTGAAGCAGCGGTCTATGGGGAAGCAATTAAAATCCAAATACTTTCCAGTGTGTGCGGAGTTAACGCGGAAAGAACCTTGGGCAGCCCTGCCGCAAACGTTTGCTTAGCAGTGTTGATTAGCCCTTTCTTTGGCTATATGAAAGGGAGGAAGGAAGGAAGGAAAGGAAGGAAGGAAGAAAAGCAGGAAGGAAGGAAGCAAAGATGGAGGGAAGGAATGAAGCGAGGAAGGAAAGAAAGAAACCCAGCATTTATTTAATTTCAACCGGGAACCGTTAACTGAATGATATCGTCTCTCGGCTGGACAATGATTCTGTTAGATAATGAACTTATTCTCTTATTATCCAATATTTGTTAACGAAGATGAGGCATATCACTCCCAAAATTTAATGAACCTCCACTTTGAGACTCTGGATTACTTTCAATTCAGTGTGCTAACACTGACTGCAAAAATTAAAAAATGAGCCCCAGCCTATCACAAAACCCTCCTATCCATTTATTGGCTCTCCAGCCGGCCTAGTCTTCTTCTTTGTCTGTGTACTGACCTTCTTCCTGCGGGCAACAAACAATCCCAAGTCTTTTTCCTCCCACGAATGAATGTTGCAAGGTGACTTCTCTCTGTGTAGCGAGGAAGTAATACTCCACCTCATCCGCTCACACTTTCACCTGCAAGATAACAAGATGAGAGAGAGGGGTGGCGTTGGTCGTGGACATTTGTGTTTCGTTTTTACAAATGTAACAAGATTTCCTGACAATCACCACGCCCGACATCTGAAACAGGGTGAATCTATGGCATCTCAATCAGCGTGGGAAACTGTTCTGTGTTGCAGCCCTGCCTCGTGATCCGGGCTGATGGGACAGGTGTATTTTTACATAAAACCCTTGCCGAGCGCAGCTTTAATATTCATTCATCTTGGAAGGCGCCTCTATCCTTGAACCGACTGCTGCCCCCCAACATGATGCCCTGCGGGGTCATGAAATGGGGTCGCCACATCATAAACCCTTGGGTCAACATGGTAATTGGGGGCGTTACTTTGTGTCATGCTGACTTTGCAAATCACTTCAACATGTTGTCGAGGCAGGTGCCTGCGGCGTACATCACTCAGCCACCAGCCAGCCTCACTTGGAGCTAAGTGCTGTGCCAATTATGGCACGATACCGCCATCCATATCTGTTCTCGTGGAAATTCATAATTTATTACACATCCTCATTTCTGCCTCTGGGGACCTGAATGCTATTATCTTGCTAAAGTGAGATCTGATTGGGCAGCTGCTATCACGGTTTCTTCTCTAAAGTCTCATTTCTTCAAGTGTCGGGCGTGCCCCTCCATAGTTGCTCTAATGTGTCACCGCCCTGCAGAATAGACATTCTAGGAGCCAGAAGAACACCGGCTATCCTTCACTGGAAATGGGAACTGTAAAGGTTTGGCTGAGAAAAACTACTGCTGGGGCCCAGAGATGGTGTTGAAACAACACGTCCTCTTCTGGACTCTTTTCGGCGTCTTCCCTGTTCTACAGAATATCCCTTGTAGCATTTTTGAGGGAAAAAAGTAGACAGCGCTTCAAAATCAATTCAAACCGCTGGCATACCCCATGCTGTAAAGTAGGACAAATGTACACAAGACCCGTGTTGGTTATAATGACTACTCTAGTCACATAGGTTTGCAGGGCACTGCTGCTTCTCTTAGTGAGAAATATGACATTTTTCATACGTACAATTGACAATACTGGTATTCTCACTTACAAGCAAGCAGACGAAGTATTAAAAGACACATGCAGAAGGACAGATAAGTTATTGACTGGATTTAAACTTCCTTTTTCAACATGAGCTTGTTCCCTTTCTAACAGGAGTGTGCTAATCTCCTTCCCGGGCCAATGCAAATTGAAGAAACGTGTCATTACCACGCCCTTCGGCTCCCTATAGCTTTCATCAGATGGCGCAGGATGAAAGGTTAACAAGGAAGGTTACATGTTTCAGCGCGCCATTGATTAACATATCAGCCAGCAATTATCTGCGATGTAATTAATCATCTTGCCGGGCTTTGGAGAGTGGATAGTGATTGCATATGGACATATATTAGCTTCGTCTTCAAGCTGTATAGATCTGCCTCATCGGCCTCCTGTGTTCAACAGGAGAAAAAAAATGTTTGAGTGAGTCAACAAAGAATGATGTGATTGTGTGTCCTTTAGCTTTAGCATTTGCAATCGTTTCACCTGTCAAACACTATTTCATAAGATAGAAGAAGATTTGGAATATAAAGCGATGGGATCTTCTGTAGTCGTGAACATGATTCTGCTTTTAGAGGTGGTTATCAAACTTGGACACCTGAAGGCTTGGGCGAAGCCAGTCAGGTGCATTGTGGGTGAAATTTAAGGCTTTAAGGCTCTGAAACGACACGTGGATTTCTGAAACCGAGTCACGGCGAAGACTTGTGCCTTTCACATTTCGAGGGCACGTTTGATCTCTCGTGGTTTTTATGGTAGGAGACAGGCGCTGTCTGGTTTCTTTATGCATTGGAGATTTCAAATGTATTCGCCCACCCAGCTTTCTGTCGGGCACCGGCAGAGGCAAATAAACACATCAGCTTGTGTCCATCGCTCTCTCTCTCTCTCTCATATTTTCCAGTCTATTGCCCATCATTCCCCTGCCTCATTTGAGTCTCTTTTCCCCCTTTGCAGAAGATGGTTGCACGGCTCCATTAGAAACAATGGGTGGCTGGGAACTCTGCATGGTTGCATCAGCTATCAGGGACTTGCTACTAGTTACTCCCTGAGGTGAGTCTGGCATCTCTCCTCTGCCCTACGAGATGCCAGAAAACTCCTGTGAGGAAGGGTTTGCTGGAACATTGCTGTCAATAATGTTTGCAATCCTTTCAGCTGTCAAACGGAGCACATTTCACTTCACAATAATACTTTGATTGTAAATGAATATATCTCTGAGTATATAAATGAGAATATCTATCACTGACTGAGCTAAAAGCATGGCTCTCTGTCTCTGTATGTGTGTGCACATGTACCTGTATGTGTGTGCGTTTGTCTGAAGGGCGTTCATTCAGAAGCAATGCCAACAGGTGAGACACTTTGCTGAAATGGCTGCTCTGGGATATGTTGGAAAATATAATAAATGTGTCAGCACGGTGGGGATGTACTGCCTAAAGACTGGCTTTTAAGTGAGACTACGCAAAAGATGGCTGGGGCGGGGTGGTGATGTGAAGTGATGTGAATCTAGACAATAATATCATCCATGTTAAATGTAATGATGAAATATCACTATCTCAATATAGCTGATGTAGCCAGGATTATTATTGGAACTATTTTAGGTGAGCAACCACGTATTCATCCACTGCACAGTGATTTTTAGCTGTACACAGTCTCCCCTCACCCACCACCTTCACTTCCTATGAAAAAAAAACAAAAAAAGAAAACGTCGAGCTCAAAGACAGAGAGAGAGAGAGAGCTTGCAGCGGGGAAAGTAGTCCTGGTGGTTCGCCAGCATGGAGCTTCTTCCCCTCCAGTCTCAATTCCCAGGAGTAAAATTGTCATATGGCTCTTTAAAAAAAAAAATCTGTAAACAATTCAGAACCGCATTTGGCCTTCAGAGGACCTCTCTTTTCTCCTCTCTAGCTAAGAACCCACAAGTTTTACCCTCTTTACACAATTCAGCTTTCAAAGTTTGGTACTCCCTAGGCATTAAACAAATTGCAACTATCTCAGAAACTAAATCTGCCCAGATCCATCTTCTTCCACCACTTACAAGTTAAGATACTTTACTAGGAGGAAGTTCCCAACCTTTCCGTCCCTGCCTCCCAGAACCCACCTTGATGACATATCGTTAGGAGCGCGCAAACGGAAACTCTCCACAATAATGACAACTACGCCACTTCATTGAACACGCCCTCTTACACACCCGTCGTAAAGGGATACTGGAAAGAGGAGCTGGGCTTTGGCGTCTTGGATGACGTTTGGGAGGCAGCTGTAGACCACATTCATCAATTTGCACAAGCCATGGTCTCATTCAGCTCAAAGTCTTGCATCGCCTGCATTATTCAAAAGCAGCTCTTCCAAGAATATACCCAGACTTAGATCCCACTTGTAATTGACGCAAAAAGGCTCCCGCCACTCACTGCCATATCTTTTGGAGTACAAACCTTGAACCATTTTCATTTATTCTTTGATACATTCTCCAAAATCTCTCCAGGTCGTATCATTCAAAAATAAATACCATTTAAAGCTTCAGAGCTACAAGTTCTCGTTTTCTCACTTCTGAGATAATGCTAGTCGCCTTGCTATTACTCAACGTAGTGTGTGCTAAACTGTTAGCATGGAGCACCACACCAAATGGCCTACGGAGGACACATGGGTGATTTTAGTTTCTATGTGTACATCACTTAATAGACCTTTCAGGACGAAACTATGTATATCTGCTACCTGAAAGCATATTATCTCAGTGCACCAGCACCAGACATACTGCTTCACTGGGTTTATATGATGGATACACCTGCTTACGGACTTATGGTATTTCTCACACCCCTTCTGGATCAAAGCTAGGTATTTAGTGCTGAACTCCCAGAGTGCTTTAATACCTGTCTGCACGCACAAACAGCCATACCATACAGAAACACACACATTGATCATGACACATGCAGGATTTAATGTGATTTCCATGTTCTGCTTGTCAGCCTTTCTGTCAGCCGCCCATGGACTGATTTAGATCATCCATGCTAAAGACTTGTGGAGAGTGTGTGTGTGTGTGTGTGTGTGTGAGAGTAGAAAGTGGTGGTTTAGACAGATCACAGGGCTCCAAGGAGCAAGGGTTTAATGTTGAGCTAAAGGTACTCACCACT
The DNA here is from genome assembly GCA_034670405.1 of Hoplostethus atlanticus. NCBI lineage: Eukaryota > Metazoa > Chordata > Actinopteri > Trachichthyiformes > Trachichthyidae > Hoplostethus > Hoplostethus atlanticus. The sequence goes on from JAXDDX010000114.1 coordinate 1,455,080, forward strand.
AAACCAAGTCTGAATTGAATTATTTTAAAAAATGTGCTCGGAGGTTTTGGCAAGTCGTGTCATCAGTTCAAAACCGAAGGCCATCAGAGTATTTTGGGGAACTTGATTTACAACCCAATACGCAAACCCGATATTTGCTTTTCTTATTTTTAAGCTAAAGCCAGTCGTGTGTAACGCCAGGGTTTCATGGCATGAGACTTCATGGTCATGGTTCAAACCTTCACCACAGTCCGGCGCTTTGCCTCTGCTTTTTTGTCTCTTCAACTCCAACCAAAAGGAATAAAGTACAACAATGCACAACAATACAAAACAATCACAACCAGTTTGTTTCTCTAATCTTACACAATCTGATATAACATTGAAAAGCCATTCTGCTCATGTTATGAAAAGGCATTTCGGTCGACAGGGTGAATAACACAGGGTGTCAAACAATGTGACACTGAGTGCTCCGGCAGGGACTCACCACCTGCAATGAACTGTCAAGCCACGGGCAAATCTCACCTCTCTAGGTGCCCCAGTTTCAGAGCAGGAAAATGCACGGAAGAGACAGCAATAAGGAAGGCAGGGGGATGAACAACAGGCTTTTCTGTTCGATCGAGGGCTGAGGTCAAAGAGTCTGTTTAAATGTAGTTGCCAGACACATGCAGTACACCCAAAAACATGAGAACACACACACACACTCCTGCAAATGCATGCACACAAATACAAACACACACATAAAATGCTAGACTACCTACCCATCATTAGCAGTATATCACTCACAACTGCTAGAGATTGATAGTAAGGTTGCCACCGCCCTGTTTAATATGGAATCGTTCCTTAAAGGTCCCAAATTATAGGAATTAAAATTTTCAAAAATCCAAAGTATTTTAATGAAGACATTGTTAAAATGTATTTTTGTTTGCGTGGTTCAATTTAAAGTTGTTGCAGTTTCAAAAGTCCATCCTTTTTTCTAGGCTCGGACAACCTCCAGTTAACGTATCACAACTGGACTTGGTCCTCATTGGCTCCCCTCGACTAAACAGCAGGTTTACTTAATTTGAATTAGAGGAGCTGGTGTTGTCGGCCAATCAGGGTCCAGTATTGTGGTTGTTCTGCGTTCGAGGACTTAGTCTTCAAATTCACTAAACTACATTTGTGACGTGCTCTCACAGAATGAGTCGGAAGTCGCAATGGCTGATGTTGACATGGAGCCACTTTTTTTAACAGACCCAATATCTGCCGTCCTTGAGTCGGATGAATGGGATGAATATGTGAGCTACGGATCTGGAGGGGATATCGAGAAGGCTCGTAGCTTCAAGTGTGGCTGCAAATGTCATCAGGGAAAGTCTTTCTACATCCTCTTCTCTATGGTGAAAAAACGAGAGAGATGAGATGTGACTGCTGGTAAGCACTTTTCCACTTATCCCATAGAGCTAGCCAACATTAGTAAACACAAGTGTGTTTATCTTATGTTCTTTAAACCTTGTTCTCAGTAATAATGAACACTGTAGGTCATGTTTTGAGTAGTTCTAGCTAGCTAGCTGGTCAACAGGACCCAGTAGTTGTATTTAACTACAGATGAGTGGTCTCACACTGAAATGACAAAATGAGTTCTGTTAATTTATTTTAATTGTCACAAATTGAATGTAGGCCTAAGATGATGTTTTTTTGTTTCCTAGGTGAGAAACACATGATCCTGTCAGCAGCACAATGAACTGATCCAAAGAAACGGCTTGTTCCAAAGGAAGCAGCAAAAAGAAAGGATGCACCAGAGGACCTCTTACTTTATTGATGGTGATCACATATGCAGATGTGATGAATGTCTAGATGAATTATTGAATCATTTAAGGATTTAATTAGTGATATGTATAATATGGTTATATCTTTTCTTGCAATATTACTTTGGGGTTTAAATCAAATCACATGTATCTGTATAGCCCTTAATCACCGTTACAGTCTCTAAGGGCTTCACAGTGCCCAACATGTGAAACAATAAATGGTTAGTACACGACATCCCCCAGCCTTAGACCCTCAACAGAGGACAAGGAAAAACTCCCAAAAAAAAACCTTTTAGAGAAAATTGGAAGAAACCTCTGGAGAGGCTACTCAGAGAGGGATCCCCCTACCAGGACGGTTGGGCGTGCAATAGATTTGAGATTTGATAGAGTTTGGGCAAGCAGCGTATACTCAATGCATAAAAGTTTATTATGGTGGGACGTCCGGATCTGATGTGTTTAATATTTTGGCACTTGGCATTTATACCAATCTATAGATTTATACCAATCTATAGCAATGTATAGGTCAAAGGGACACTTTGACCTATACATTGCTATAGATTGGTATAAATCTTCTACACTGTATAGGCTACTGTATACATTAAGCATATATTTACAAATAAAGAATGTGTTTACATAAACACTTTAATGTATATCAGTATGTTTGTCTTTCTTTTTACGCAATTGAAATATCTGTAACCGTAATTGTGGGGGGTTGGGGAGGGGAGTCACAGATTTTGCACAACGTCTTCAAGGTGCTTTTGAAAGATTCATTAATAGTGGATAAATAGTGATAAAGTGTACTGTGTGTAATATAACCTTAAAGAGCAATTTCTCCTCATTACATAGATGCCTAAATGTTATATCTGTTATACTTTTGTGTCTCTCGTTGTATAACACCACATAACTTGGAGGAGTGACATGGTTTTGGTCTCATTGGAAAGCCTACATTCTCCTCTTTCAAGTAATATGAAAACCCCAAAATGTGTTTTGGGGTCAATGTGACTCATTCTGTGAGAGCAGGTCACATTTATTTGCAAAACATCATAAAGAACATGATTCTTGCCCTGAGCCACAGTACATTTGAAAACAAAATCATGAAAAATGAATAACATGGGACCTTAATGAAGAACCACATGTTGCGTTCCTGAAGTCAATACACAACGCTGCACTTTCTACTTGAGTGATGAGAGTGACAATAATGATGAAACCAGTTTCATTCTAAAATGTGACAACAGAGCAAATGTCATAGAAAAACTAGAGCTGGCAGGCAGCTCTTTCTCTCTCTGTGTGTGTCCCTTAGGCCGTAAAAAAGTTGTCCGCATGGGCTGTTGCCAGGTTACGTAACCGTGAGCGGGAAGGTGGCGGGAGTCAGACTGAGATTTTAAAATGGCCTCTTTCCTCTTCTTCAAGCCGAACATCCCTGGCTTGACATTGTGTGAGAGAATGAATACAAGCTCAACTGCAAAGTGTAGAGAGGATTTTAGGTCTGTGTGTCAACATGATATCATTGGTCTAGTACTACACACTGGAAGTACAACGTAATATTTAGGCTTATTGCCCAAAATGTGCTGTTTGCAACTGAACAACTACACAATGCTTAACTAGTCATGGACACTATTCCTGTCTCAGTGGTTTTAATGATAATGTCAATATTTGAGCAGATATTACTTACTGATAAGATACAGCCGTCATTTGTAAACAAGAGAAACAGAGAGAAAGGATTACGCTAAATAGTTATTCTATTAATTTCTATTCTTGATTTGTACAGCACTTTTCACAAGCCACTGAATACATTTTGTACATTTATTTTAAAATGTTGTACCTCAAAGAGAGAGGGGAAACAAGGGCAGGGGGCACTTTGTAAAAGTAAATGTTGCTGTTGTTAATGTGTTGCACTGATCAACTGCCGTCAAAATATTTGTCATTGTAAATGGAAAAGGCTTTTTGCCAATATGAAGCACTTTAAACTAAAATTCTGCGTATATTTTATTTGCAATTAGTGTTCTACTTGGACTGGCTTACGGTATCATTATACATCATCACACTTTGTGCCTTGGAAGTAAGAGTCCCTTTGTCAATCATAGTATGTTGAGCAGCACCATGCAGGGCCTAAACCGCAAATACTGTGCAGGAGACCGTTGGGGATAAATTTAAGATTTGCCTGCACCCTTCTCTCAAATGTCACCAGAACTGACCATTTTAAAGCTGTTTTTCCTTATTTTCATTTGATAAAGGCGGCAATCCTAATGCCAGAACAAAACACATGTAGTCCACTTGTCTGTTGTGTCAAACATAGCAGTTAAATCCCCATACAATGCATACAATGCGTCAACCCAAACAGCATTGTGTCCATATACTCGAACATGCCTCTTAAAACATGCAATCAACAAGCAAATAAGTACTATGAGCAATGAAGCTCAGACAACATGTGCTGTTAATTGCCATATGTACACAACAGAGATAATTGAGTCTTTCACATCCAGGAGAAGGTAAATCAAATCTTAATTATCTGTGATAATAATCATCGTTTTTTGACACATTTATCTCGTTATATCGTGTAGGGACATTATTATTATGAGGCCCTGTTTGAACTAGAAACACAATGATTCACAATTTAATTTGTACACAAATGATGTACGGGCTCATGCTGATCATCCGTCGTTTTGGGTGAAAAATACACTGAGAATTGAATATTTAGGCCTATCCGGTGTTGTGATATACTGGCGTTACTTCAGCGGAACGATATTGATAACTGCACATTGTTTATCTTCCACAATAGCACAGTGCACCACCACCACCGCTGCTGCTGAATAGATGTAGTCATCAAAAAAAATAAATAATAAAAAACGCCCTCATAATTTCACTTTGATATGCATCTCATTGATGTGTCCCAGTGCTTCTTTTCAGGAACGGTTGCGGGTCAGTCCATTGTGTGGTTTCTGTGCTTTTGAACAATGCTAAATCCTTCGCTTTATCAGCTACACCCACTGGAATTGTGGGAAGCCAGTAGTCTATAACCGAGACGTACATTTTATGGTTTTATGTGCCTCATCTTCTGCCCACACTGCTGGGATACCTACAGTCCATAAGCCTAACCTCCAATTTGATGCACAGAATTAGACACGCATGCATATGTGCACATACACATTGATACACACACACACACACCTCATCTTTTCCCTTGATGGCAGCACAAAGACAGAATGATGATATTTTCTGCAAGTGCTTGTTTGTGACTTTCTCTCCACGTGAGATTGAGGTCGTGTGCCTGGCTCTGCTCGTTAAGCTAATTCAAGGCTTTGCTCGGTGGCTGGCTTTAAATCCCAAGCTTAAGGACACCGTGTAGCAGAGCAAGGCAATGAGGGGTGAATCTACTTTGCCTCCCTGGGCCCTGCCAACATCTCACCCCTTCACTGACCTGGCATTCCCCGAGCTCAGGTGTACCCAGCGGCCACCTGTTCCCATAGGTGGCCGTCGATAAGGAGGCAGCCACTTTGGTCAAAAGTCAGCAGACTCCCATCACGCTTAATCTGGCCCGGGGAAAGCTCTCAGAAATCCACAAGTTGACTTTCTACGAAAAGGCTTAGTCATCATTGGATAGTCTCCTGTACTTCAGATGTTCTATTTCTTGGGACGGTCCTACCATCTCTCAAGGCTGCCGAATGGCGGCGAATGACAGCGCTATCTTTCTTTTCTTTTCTCTCGCGTTTTTTTTACGCAGCTCTACCTTCGGGCAACCCAAATTAAGCTGAGCCTGGCAGTTGGAGAAGCAATTTGTTAAAGGACTGTGGAGTGCTCTCTTCTAATGTTTCATTAAATTATCCCTTTTCACCCGCCTCTAGTCTGTAGTAAAGCCTCTTAGAGCGGCAGTGGGATTTTCAGCAGGGCCGGGCCGCAGCCGGTTGCGAGCTAAATATTTCTTCCCCGTGGCTTGAGAATGTTACGGAGCCTCTTGTCTGTGCCGTGGTACGTGACGCCGCTCAGGTCAAAGTAGAAGACGGTGGCGCCGTTAACAACACAAGCTAGCACACGTTTCACACTTGTTTAGGAATAAGCACATCAGTGTTCATGTTCATATACCGTGAAGCTCTCATTTTCTCACACACACAAATACACCTGATTGTACTCTGACCCTAAACTGTACTGCTACACACTTCACATTAACCCTTTCCCTGACCTCACTGATATATTTTATTGACTAAGCTAACCCTGTACCCTAACCCTTAATAATCTCCCCTTTTGAGCAGCAACACGGAATACAAAACACGGTTAAGGCTCGAAGGTTACAAACAGCACCCGGATGGTTGTCAACTGCTTGGCCTTCCCCCTAAGGCAGACCTGTTAGCCCCTATAAAGGCTGTACACAGCTACTGCTAACCTGGGCTGGGCTGTATCCTGAGGCAGCTGTTGGTATTTCCAACGGTTTGATTAAAAAAAAAAAAAAAAAAAAAAAAGCTTCTGCAAGGCCAGAGGCACTCTGGTAGCTTGGAGGGCCAAAACACATTCCCATGTACCTAAAACATTAATGGATACTCCTGGATCATATATAATCCATAATGCATCTGTGCTGCTGCGAACCATGTGCCTATGAGTCCTGCGGGAAGGATCCGGTGACTTGAGCTTATTGAGATGAAACTGAACGGACATTTTCATGAAAACTTTCGAAACTTTCAAGCGTTCGAATTCAGCTTGCGACCTGTGTTGCACATCATCCCCTCTTCCCTACAGCCCGAGTAAAACCTACCAAATCCCACACTCTCCACCCTCTACCAGCATCCACAACCACATGTATACCTGTAGCATGCACAAACCTAAACCACATGCATTATTAAACAACACCTGTAAACCCCTGACACTACTGTTACACACACACACACATACTAAGCAGCTCAAGTGACTTTCACTAGCACCCTAAACCATTTCGAGCAAGGAGGGCGGCTGTGGAAGCATGTTTACAAGCACAGAGATCTTGACTACCATACCCAATCCTACAGTCATTTCCATGTGTGGTAAGTGTGTGTGTGTGTGTGTGTGTGTGTGTGTTAGGAATAGACCCAACAGATTTGCAATGCACTGGTAGGACACTTTACATGTGATGTTTAATGTAAGTACAACAGCAGGCACTTAATGCTCGCGCCACAATCCCATTAGCCACAGCCTATTGTCTGCACTTCCTATTCCCTCCGTGCTCTACACACTAACCTTCTCATGCAAGTGAGGAGAGAGAGATTGAGAGAGAGAGAGAGAATAATATACCAAACAAATTCCAAATACAATGTGATCATAATGGCTAAGGGACCTTGGATATTTCGTTGGACCCATTGCCGACATGATCTGAATGATAATAAGTCATGTACTGTATATATGCGGCAACGCTGCAGAAGACCCTGCTGCATATGTTGACCACTCACAGCTGCACTAGGCAACTTCAATACCCAGAAATCATGCAATGCTCATGTTTGCCAACCTCACCGGTCTGTGATCACTTTATATCAAAGGGACGAGAGAGGCAAAAGGTCTAACATCGGTGAGTCTGGCTTTCTCTGGATGGAGGACTGTTGCTGTTTAGGAGACACTCTGTAATTCTTATGTTTAGATTTGTCTCTTCCTGGCAGAGGAATGTAGATACCACAGACCAGAATTTAATTTGGTTGTACAGGATAAATCTGTAGCGTCTCAGTTGGGGGGAAATTGGATGCTCTTCTTTGTGATTGAGACTGATAAGAAGGGTGTATTTTGACATAAAAATCTCACATCTTCCATTCAAGCTATTTCAGAAATATCACAGAAAGCTTGAATGGAAGTGCACTCGAAGCGAGCCGGCAGTTTGCTCAAGGGTTTTTAGATCCATTGGAATATCCCAGGAGTTCTCCCAGCCGTTTGGCGTAACTGTCATGTTGCGTTACAGCGTTTTAGCAGCTTCCCGTTTTTCAGAAATACGCTCACCTGCTTTCTGACTCGTGACTTGAAAGGCGGTAGGTGTCGCTGCGTGTTTCACTCTGACGCGCGGCAGAGAGGAACGCTGGTTTCACCGAGCATGGAAAACTAGCATGCAAGGGCCTCATGTAGAAGGATCAAATTTTTTTTGATACTAGATGAATGGACGTACGGTTGGCTGCATTTATGAAAGGATAGACGGATGGTTGGATACATGAATGGATGGAGGTAATATTCATTGTGAATTGTGGCCATTTGCCCCCTGGCATGCAAGACAAAGGTCTTTTCCATCAATGATGTGTGTTTTTCTTCCTTTTTAGCATTCACAACCACAAATACTGCATGAATTTACCCTGACAATAAAAACAAACATCCCTAAATATTTCATTAAAAAGTAATGTCTTCGTCCTTTTCGCCCAGTCGTCTTTCGCCTCCAGCTACATTGTCTGTATTTCAGCCCAAGTCGACTAAAACCCACCAGTGACTGCCTCTCTTATCCGACTACATCTGCAGACTGGTTCCTTGTATTCACTGACCTTTTGTCAGTGGAGACACCATTGTTTATGTATGTGCTTGGCAAACTGGACACTTGAACAGTTTCTCCCCCCTGAGATGTGAGTGACAGCCCGGTGCCTTATAGCCGGGGAAAGTGACCCGTGTCTGCCATGTCCTCTGAATTTTCTATAATATTTTAAGGGTTTATTATTTTTTTTTTTTTACCTTCGCCAAGGAGGTGATGTTTTTGCCCCTGTTAGTCAGTTGGTCTGTCTGTCAGCAGGATATCTCAAAAACCTATGAATGGATTTCCATGAAATTTGGTGGGCAGATAGGCCTTAGGTCAATGAACTGATTAGATGTTGGTGGTGATCTGGATCTGGATTCTGCTATTAGATGATTAGGTTGTTTTTTTTTGCCATAACTATGAATCTAACAGAGATCCTGCAGGGACAATAAATCAATGTAAGTAAATTTAAGCATCTGTACGTGTAAATGTTGTCTTTGGGTGTAACTGCAAGTTGGAGAATTGTTCACCGTTGGCAGATGTGACTGCCTTGTGGCTGATTTATTTAATTTTCTTATGAAATGTAGGCTTATTGCCTCATTTCTAGAGCAGCGAGAGAGAAAATAATTGCTGCTGTATTCAGTAAACTAGATTTAAAGCAAAAACAATCCACGCTAAACAGTCAAAGCATGACTGGCCTACAATTAGCAACACTATCCAAGATTTCCTAGAGCTAGAACATTTTCTAAGTACCAAAGAAAGTAGATGTTTTATCTAAAACTCATTATGGGCTGACAGGTGTTTTCAAAAGTTACTCATCAAGATGCTCACTTTCAATGCAGTGTCAGATTGTTTCTAAAACATTAGCACAAACTACATAAACAGAATCTCCCTGAGTGAAATTGCTGGTATACCATGAAACTTTCTTTTCTGGCTGTGTGCAAATATAATCAATTACTTGGACTTCTAAGAAAGGTGAAATATCTTAATATAGATTTTAATCTATTTGTTCTTCCATTAACTTCTTGGCAAGTAAGGAATAAGCCTACCAAAGGACGACTGATTTATTCATTAGCAATAGCAACTAGGCTAAATGTCTAAATAGCAATTCCAAGCATAAGTAAATTCCCCTAGAGGTGGACAGGGTTAACTCAGGGTTAATAGTATTATTTCATACTGCTCATAGGCTAAAACAATTTGTAGGCATTCAATGAAATTGCCTAATTTCCACATTAAATAGAAATCATTGTGTTGTCAATTGTGTTGGTATTCTTTTGTGATCAAATGTGCTGAGGCAAGCAGTGTTTTTGCATTGTAGACCTCATGTTGTAGGCATGCACAATTGAGATAGGCATGTTAAACACCAATTATGTTATAAATAGATGGGTTTTTTTCTTTCACATGTTTCACAGAGATGTCCAAATGTATAATTTGTGGAGGGCAGAGGGCTTCACTTTCCCAGTGGGTAGCAAAACAAAGTTAGAGCATTTAAATGTAGCTCCTCTGTTTCCCACAGGGTAAAGTGCACTAAAATTGAGTAGCACTGCATACAAACAGAATGATACAAAAGCAGCATCACAGTTGGCCTATGTATTATTTGTCTCAAAGAAATGTATGATCCAAACTTTGATGCACTGGAAATGCAGGGATTTCTTTCATTCTGCCACTTTCCTGGCCCTGCCAGCTGATATGCTGTAACCTTGGCATTTGTGTGAAGTGGGAAATTTGGCCTTAACTCTATGCACCCTTATAAATCTTGAAGTATATGAAATCTAATGTGCTTAAGTTTTTAGATGCATCATAAGAAAAGCAAGGCATATAATGGCTGTGGCATGTAGCCGGTGGTGACAGGCTGAGCCACTACCTATGCAGCTTTGAAGTACAATTACACATGGCGGTTTTGAGGTGTGCAGTGGTAAAAAAAAAAAAAAAAGATATACCAAACTGCTCCTGTTAACATTCAGGCAGATTTCTGAACATCTGTGCACACACATATGTGATGCACACACATGCAGGCAATCTTAAACACACACACACACACACACACACACACACACACACACACTATGAGTCCCCAGGCTGCCTCTGTATGAGCTGTGAAGAGTCTCCAGCACCTTGGACAGCGACGTTTATTTGCAGGGAAACTACTGCAGATGAGCTCACTAGTAGCCAGGAATATCACTCACTATAACCAGTCTCACACTTCTGGGAAAAGCACACAAAACAACTATCGCTGATCAACCACTCGCTCACTGTGGGAGGACTGTCTGTTAGCTGCACCCGCTGTGCTTAGCTTCAAGAGATGCACCAGTTGCTTATATTCAAATGGAAATCCTGGATACTATGGGACTCTGAAACCTTGACTCAACCTCCACTGCGGCATAAACAGACAGAGAGAAGCCAAAAAACTTTTCTTCTTCACTTGCACTTCATAAGCACACGAGATTCCTCTTGAATGAAACATACATCCTGTGAGAACGCTCCAACCGGCAAGCTCTACCAGCCGAATCCCCAGTCCGGCGATGTGTGTTTTTCCTCAAGGCTTGGTTTATTCAGCCGTAATTCCTTTAACCTCAATTAAACATCTGCTGACTACAAGAGAGCACATAAACGACTCTAAACGACCCAGATAGTCTGAGGTAGTTGAATGAAACGCACACTGTATCTGCCCTTGAGGTCACCCATTCACCGTGGAACAATAAAGGATTCCGGGGAAAAAACAAGCCTCTCAAAGCTGTTTTGTAACAGTGCCAATGCTCTTAACTGCCCACGGAGGCCGTGGCTACATGGAGCCTTATCAAAGCACTGTAAAGAATAGTCTCGGCATAAAAACGCTTACAGGAGCAAATTGTTGGTACTTACCTATGTGGGGAAGAAATGAGAATGCGAGGTAAAGTCCTTTTGTCACATTGCCTCTCCACACAGGAGCTAGGCAAGCAAACTTTGTCAAAGTAACAACTATTTTTTGCATGTCCAACTTTTAAACTTGAGCCCGTAGTAGTTGAAACTCTTCAATCCCTTTGTCTCAGCTGTTATTTTTCCTTCTTAACCTTCGCGCTAAACACCCGGATTTTGTCTGAGGCTCTTTTGTACCATTATCTCTGGATGTTCAATGTAGAAACTGAAAATGGAGACGGCTGAAATGGACAAAATATTCATTCACAGTACAAGTAGATGACGAGTTGTGAGCACAGCACGGTCCGCTCCTGATATTAAAGACCAATTTTCAGATCTTTGCTGTTTCGATAAGGGGTTTATTGCAGAAGCGCTAGTAGATTTGAGGGTAGGTATTATTCCCACTAGAGAGGGAAGATGGGGTCTATAGGCCTGAGCTTGCTCTTTATTGTGAGCTCTCTCTTCACGGGTTGTGATTCATCTGTCCTCAATAACGATAGACCTATTATATACAAAACTTTGGAGAATGTAGTGTCATTAAACCTAGAGATGATGGAAAGAGAAACCTATTTTGAAGTAGTTTCTGGTAATCATTCTAATGCTGAAAATGCCCTTGTTGGGTCTATTAATGATCCCCTAATGAATGCAGATTCTAATGAATTATCTGTGTCAGCACTGCTTGACCGAAGTGCAGCCTTCGACACGACCGGCCATGCAGAAAATTTGTTTGACCAAAGAGAGCCAGTCCAGGGGAGCAACAGAAACCAAACAACAACAACAAACAATTGCGGTAAACTAGTGGCATTGCGTGACGGTCTAGCTCATTTAAAGGACTAGATGTCCAAAAATGTCCTTGAATTCAATTCAGACAAAGCTGGGTGTCTTTGTTTATTGACCCTGAACACCTCTGTGGACACATTCTGCTGCCTCTTGGTCCTTTACATCCACATATTAAGCCTCTATCAAAGAAAAAAAGGAGTTATTGATTCAGCATGTGAGCAGCACACTCACATGCTGGCTTTGACATCTTTTACCAATTTAAGAACTGAAAAGATTATACTGGCTGGATACTGAAAGAATAAGCTTTCATATGGCCTTGACTACTGTAATGCCCTGTTTTATTGAATCCAAAAGCTGTGGCATAGCTTCAGATTGGCAATAACCTGGCAGCAGATATCTGCAGAAAGACTAAATGCACATCATAGGATCATATTAGAATTGTCTATACTATTAGCCTGTAAGTGTTGGAATTGATTGAAACATTTTACCCATTGACTTTTAAGGCTCTGTTAGGTCTGGCCCCTATATACATTTCAGATTTTTTTAAACTTTTTTTAACAGAGTACAGCCTGAGATCCTCAAGCTGGGCCCTCCTCACCAGTGGGTTGTCCAGGCTTAACATAGCAGACATTTGCTGTCCAGCCCCCTTGGCTTTGGAAGGCTTTGAGTAATGGTTTGGCCTGGAAAAATCAATGCCAAATTTGTAATCACCTCTTTTTACATACCGGCTTTTAAATAACTTTTACCTTTTCTATTCTCCCTCTTTCAAACACTTTGTTTCACTGTTTTGAAAAGTGCTATATAAATAAATTGTAGGATTTATTATTATTATTATTATTATTATGAATGAATGAATGAATGACTATTTCAGACACTTCCAAGACAAATGTCTGTAGGCTGCCAGGGGTTGGGTAATCTAAGGTAATTTAAGGATACTTGTCCATCTCATTTAAAAAGGTCCAATCCAAATTCCAAAATCCTAATGAGTAAAAAATAGCAGCCTAGCCTCGACAAGCCTAATTTGCAGAGAGAGTGCTCTGGATGAAGTCTGACCGCCAAATGGAGTCAATGCCAACGCAGCAGCACTGACAGTAAACATTGGACAATTAGCCATATAATGAGTGTGTAATGAGGGGGTAAGGCAGATGTGGCTAATTCACGATGGATGAACTGTGTTCCTGAAGAGACAGTCAGTATGCATGAGCTTGTCGAACAACACTTTCTTGTACAAACAGTCCCCTCGGCAAGACCGAGTACATTTCAAAATACGATGCCGTTCTGAGAGGCCTGCTGTGGCGCATTGCAATTATAGAACAGAGAATTCTTAATAAGCCTGAAATTACTGAAACACCTAACTGCAGCCTCTACAGAAGGTTATTTTTAGGTCAGCTAATTAGACTGTGGGATGAAAAATGATGTTCAAATCATATAAATAATTTACAAAGCAGATTCTCAACTACGGAACAATATTATGAGAGTAATTACAACCAGGTATGAATCAAATGGTGTTGATCTCTCTCTGAACGTGTGAGTACACAGCATGCCCGGACTGAGAACTAAATGTTCCATGTTATTAAGCCTTTTATTGTGATATCAACTATTTTCTGACTAAAGCTGCCTGGCAAAACTGCCTGCCTGAAAACTTGAAAACAGCAGCTGTCAGAAACAATGGTGGTTCATGGAAAAAAATAAATAAAAGCAAGACAAGCTTTCAAAGAATAAGAGCAGGTTATAAGCCTCGGTCCTCATTAATGTGTAATAGCTTGGCGTTAACTCGGCACAGCCACCACAGTGCGTCTCTCCCATTGTTTTTGGTATGTGTATTCCCAATCCGCAGGGCTTTCTATTATTTATAACAGCCTACATCAGCCCTGCAGAGTCTGGCACTGCTGGGAAACAGACAGATGACAGTCCTCTGCTGCTGTCAAGCAACCGGTTTCTCTACTGGGGGACTGCGAGTACTTTGAGACAGTTAGCAGCTCAGACACTACAGTTAATTCATCATGTGCATTGGCCTTCAACAAGTGTGAACTTAAACTGTCATGTAGAGTGGTTCCTTTCACAACCCTTTATCCTCATATCCAAGAAAGCTTCAACACTTGATTGAAATCTCTTGAACACATCAAGCATTCCACCAACTCTTTGCAAGTAGTGTAACAGTCCACGGAGACAGAAAGTGTGGATCAAACAACAGTAGGGTACATCAGAGCTTTCTAATGCTTTCTGACAGCTGATTCGCCCTCAGGATGAGGTAAAAAAGAAAAGAAGACTCAGAAAAAAGGATACGGCTGCCCCTTTTATGAACCAGAAGCTACATTCATTCACTCCCTTTGCCACGTTATTGTTCTTTCCCATTTCTCTGTGTGAGCTCTGTTTAGCAGTGGGCTACTCAGGCTCCTTCATGTCATCATTGTTTTCATCCACTGGACCTCTCACACTGCAAACAAATCCAAAAGAACAAAGAACTACTGACTGCAAAAGGCTGCTAACCTTAGAAAGGAATACATGTAAAGCCAAATACATTTCCAGGCGCTTATAGGGCTTTGACTCAACACACTTTGTATGTTGATTCAGTTGTGTGTGCTCCCAGGGTGAAACAGATTCCAGCTACGTTTGCATTACATTACATTGCAGTCATTTAGCAGACGCTTTTATCCAAAGCGACTTACAATAAGTGCATTCAATGTACTGTAGGTAGGCAAGAGAACTACTAGTCACCATAAATCGTATCTATCTATCTATCCACACTTTTTTTTAAACAAATAAAACAAGCATGCACGCTGGACAGCATGAAATCCCTCTCTAGATGTCTGCTCTCTGAGATGATGCTCCCAGCCACTGTTGCCTTTTCTGCAATGTCCAACTCTCATAACATGGTTGTAAAATGCCTGTATTTAATCACCGAGAGATCATGTTGAGAGTGTTGAGAGCCTCCTGTTATGTTTTTGCTCTCTAGTCCAGTTTCCCTGACACAAGATCTACACCGTCATCGGGTTTCTCATCAACCTGCCTGGAGGCCTCGGTGAAAGGGTGTACGGATGCCTCTCTACTAGACATCCAGAGCAGTGTGAAGATATTTAGAACGTGGATCCGTAAAGATGAGCCCCTGTATGGACAACCAATAGGGAGAGGAAGCAATCGAACTCAGGCATGCACACAAGTCGGTCAAGCCTTGTTATCGAAGGGAAAAATCAATGCTCCCTCTACTGAGTGGGCAGGCTGCTTTGCACGGCGCTCACATACTGCGGCAGCCTCAGAAGTAGTGGGGGGAGGCTGACTGACATTTGAAGTCGGCTTAGTGGGGCTGTGTATATTCTAACTGTGAATCACATGTCCCAGTCATTACTCCAAATGCAAGCACTTCACATGTTTGCTTGAAGGTAGAATACCTTGAAATACATATTTCATACCAAACACTATTCCTTTTTTTTGCTCTATAAACTTGGCCCAAATCTGAGATACCCAATTTGAGCTTTTGGGCCCATATCAATATCCAATTTACATCTAATTATATGAAGACATTGATAACATTACCATGCAAATATATGCAGTTACTGGGTTGATTATTTTCTGCACTGAAGCAAAACAAATACACCTGTTTATATATATATATATATATCATTTTTTATTTTTTTATTTGGTGCTTTTATTCGATAGCTACAGCAAAGAGAGACAGGAACGGCTGGGAGGGGGAGATGACATGCAACAAACGTCAGAGGCCAGATTTGAACCCAGGATGTCACGGTTAGATGGTTTGAGCCTCAGCCAAATGAACCACCTGGACACCCCGGGTGAACCTGTGTGTGAGCAGCAGCCTCAACGTTGGGCTGTGTCTTTGTTCTCTACTACTTAGCAAGGAATCCAATTAAGCAAGAATTGTGCTTAATTGGATTGTGGGCATACAATAAGCAGCGCCAAAGCTATTAGTTGTTCTTTTCATGCAAGAACATCGCGGTATCACTGCATCCAGTCTGCTGCTTGCAGATGGAACAGTGGAAACAGTGGAGACAGTGTCCAGCACACAGGATGGGGACACCATATGGCTGTTGTGGTGACCTCACAGATCCCTGACCTGGCTTTTGGGATTACAACTGCAGACAGTTGCCCTAAGGGCATGCACTGTGTATGGATTAATGAGTTTATCTGATGCACCGACTACGTAGTAACACACAAATCCTAGGTGGGGACTGAGCAGATTGGAGTTTTAGTTACACAAACATATCGAGGCTAAGTAACTTTCGACTAAAGCCTGGTGAAAAAGGCAAAGGGTAAGAGAGGAGGTACCTAATAGAATGAAGCCTAGTGCTCTTGTTACTAACTGAAAAAAAAGCAGCCAAAGTAAATTATCTAGTTTAGCAAGTTAGCCTAGCTGACCTTCTATGTTCAAACTACCCATACTAGCCTGTAAATTTGTAGTTAACTAGTTAGCTAGCCTGCTGACCTCCCAAGATCATGAATGCCATGAATGACTGACAAAAGGAAGACATTACATTTATATTTCATGTGTATATTTTGACCAGAGATCCTTCTTTGCCATTCAAGTTCGCTAACTTTGCTCTGAAAGCTCTGCTAGCTCTGAAAAACGGTTATTTGGCTCCGCTCACTGAGGTTTAACTCAACCAATTAAGTTATTTCTGGCTCCAGAGCAGCAGCACCAGCAGCAGAACCTTCCAGAGTTCTTCAAGATTTATTTGCAACCTACTGAGCTCATAAGGGGTTGCATCAATCACTGCAATAAAAAGTCTTTGGATGAGTTTTGGAGGCTGAACCTACCTACCCACCCCTCACCCCCAATAATCCCAATCCAATCTAATGCACACCAAAATCAAAATACACACACACCAAAACCTACACACACACACCACCACCACCATTGTTTGGCTTCCCTTGTCTGTCAAAATAGGACAGAGTGATGTATGATCTGGGTGCCCCCCCTACCCTTGGAAGAGATAATTTGCTGTGCATCCATACCAAAGGCCAAGTCTCATCCATCTCCTTTCCATTTCCACTGTCACCAAGCTCCATTAATGCAGGTAATTGAGCTCATTCCGCCCTGTGAAAACTCATCTGACATCTAATCATCAAACCTAACTCTCTACTTGATGCAGCATGAGAGCCGTGCTTTCTTTGTTCTTTCACTGCTGACATTGGACTTGTTTACTTGGATGAATTCTTGAGGGGCACAAACCTAATCTGCTTTATTATGTTACAGACCACCCATCAACACAAACATTGCAAAGGGTATGCCATGTGTGTTGCTCCTACTATCTTTCAATTATTCTGAGGTGTGCAAAAGATTATGTAAGCCCTGGTAATCAATTAGAGGACATAAAGCAGCGTGGTGTAAGGGGTATAATAATACTAATACCTACATGATAATAAAATCACACGTCAGGGATCCTCCAATGAGTCACTGTGCCGTCTGTGAGTCACATTATCACAACTGCATGGATTCACATTTTGGTTCATACTATATATATCTAAGGCCCCGTTCACATTTGTGACACGTCAAAAAATGGACAATATCTCATGTATCTCCATGAGACCTATGTGTTATCGTAATTTATATAACAATATCGCAACCCAGTCTGTTGTAAAAGTTGAAAATAATTGAACTTTTGACATCCGTGAACGGACTTCTTCGGCCAATGAGACCGCATCTTGAGACACGCCCACAACAACGCAAGCTAGGTGGTTTCAACGCATGCTTGTCCGGGAATTTGACTGACGCAAAATATCCCATGTGAATGCAACCTTTTTCTCAGGTCAGAGTTGCACAAAAAAAAAAAAAAAAACACTTGTAACCTTGAATTGAATTTATCTCTCTCTCTCTCACATTTTCTGCTTGACCCAATGTAAAAAAAAATTACATAAACGCCAGGGGTATTAAGCACGTTATCAGAGCAGCCATTGGTCAAGTCACTGAAAGAAGGGGGCCATTGAGGCAGCTGAACATCAGCCTTGTCAGGGAAGTAAATGTTAAGAAATAGCACAAAGAGAAAGCCAAAGTACCACAGCTATCAATTCAGGCCTGGGTACAGGGATGCTTTGTGTTTCCGTGGGCCGGGTCTGAGCAGAGCTGGCACTCCATTAACGTTTATTAGTCAGTAACAGCTCTCTTTGCAATCTTGTCAAGGCCAAGACCCAGCGAATGAAATCATGGTCGCCAGCTGAGACTGTTACTGCCACTGTGCTGAAAGTGTGTCCCCTGCTTTATTGCTAGCAACCTTCAACCATATCACCCTGATCCATGGTGCTTGTCTGGGCTGCTGTAACTATGCCAACCGCCTTGAACAAAAGTTGGCCTTATGGGTCTGTATAACTTCTGAAAACCACTGTTCTTTAAAAAGGGCCCTCCTCTAGTGAATTCAACATCCATCTGAAATCACAAACAAAAGTCACACTGCTGCTCAAAATAAGGTTTGTGTGTATAGCTAGCGAATCAGGGGGGGAGGCAAAGTTCACCTGTTCCTATTTCGTAATTCTGTCTTGCATAGTAAACCTCTCATTTGCTTGTTGGGCAGATTTGAAAACAAAGATGATTGTTTTTGGCATCACTGGAGAGGAACTGTGATTGATCAGTCAGTATATTCCTTTCCCCCTCGCAGCAGCCCCCGCATCTGAGCCAAGTTTGTGCAGTGTGATATGTCACGTATGTGGACTCTAAGTATTAGTGGTGGATGAAGACTGACTAGACAGGCTTGGATTGGTGCTTTACTAACATCAGCGGGTGCCGTGTTTGCAAGAAGTATTTGACGCCACGGGGCTGCACCACATGCAGCTCTGTGCAGCGACGGCGGGACAAAGGAGCATGACGGCGAAAAAATTGCAGCCTCAAAATGATAGATGGTAGTGGAATATCGAGTGACGTGTTTTTTTTTTTTTGTCAATATGGTGAATCTCTGTCAGTGAGACAGCTATTGTTGCTAGGAAAAGCATAAGCAGTTTACTCAAGCAGAAGAATGGTGCAATGGGGATAATTTGCCTCTCAGTGAGGCTGAATCATGTGGACAAAGATGATCTCAGCTCGGGTCCGGCAAGACATTGTTCAGAGGGTTGTTTCATGGAGAACAGCTCGACTTGGAAGAATCCCAGGCTAATTTTACACTTCATAGTGCATATTGGTAATGCATCCGATTTTCAATTTTGTCATGGTTAAAGGGTAAAATACTAAATTTGGACAAATGCAAAATGATTATGATTAAAACTAATCATGACAATTCCTAAATTTTACGATGTTTGCTACATTGAAGTTATTCCAAGTGGGTTATATGTTAAGTCCTTTTTGAGTTTTGATTATTTTCTTTCGATTCCGCTCCCTAACCCTCAAAGTCACATTACCTCACATAAAGAGACAATTCACAATGAATGTGTTCCCAAAAAAGTAAAAGTCTGCATCAGAGTGAAAGTCCTCCCATTCCCTATGTCACATTTCCTCCCTTATTGCCCACGAGTGTATCCCATTCCTTTCAATTGGTTGAATCAGACCGTACGTACCTACATTCACTTAGAACAAAATGAGTAGTTTGAGCCTATGCATGAGTCACTTGGAATCACAGCGCTTCCTATCAGTACCATTTCTGACTGCTTTCAGGATTAATTCTGACAAGAAATATTATATATAATATTATATTATGGTGATGCATTGGTTCTGTCCTTCCTAGACTTAAATATATATATTATATATTTAAGTCTAGGAAGGACAGAACCAATGCATCACCTTGTCAAATCATATTCACTCCAACTTGCAACACAATGTCTAATTGGTAGGTAAATAATTTGAATGCAGATAGATATTTTGAAGAGTGGGTACTCCAATCAGAAAAAAGTCAACTTCCTCATTACTGGCTATGAGCCTTTGGCTGCATCAAAGTATCTCGGACTAGGGTAACATAAAAGAGCACACAGTGAAACCATCATTAATTCTACTTATCAAAACAAAGCCAAACCTCTGGTGCACAAGAAGTGATGCTTTTTACATTTCCAGCAGCAGCAGGGGAGATAGAAGAAGAACTGACAAGCAATCTCTGGGAAGTGCAGTGTAGAAACACCACAGCAATGACCACTTACCACTAAAGACATCAACAAAATGTCAACTAAATAAAATAATTAAAAAAACAACAACAAATCTCACAGTACCACTGGAAACCCACTTAGCTATCCCTGGGCCCAACATCTCATTACTTTAATTAGTGGAACAACTGGAGTCGACCACTGCCGGGCTGCAGACCACTGCATCGACAGAGAAGTCCACACTCATTATCGTTCAGTATTTATCAGGTGACTATTTGTTTGAAGCAATTTGTTCATGTTATATTTCCCATCACTACTTGTTCTAACCCCTATTACTCTGTGCTACTGATCAGCACGCAATTCCTACACGCAACAAACTGAGGAAGTGCCTACAGCCAAAGCATAACCTGCTGCGTGATTATATGGGCTCAATGCCTGACACTATGTGGCGTATCTTCCCCTTGTATTAGCTTCAACAGCAATAGGAAAAAAACTATTATACTAAGACATTGTTTTTTTTTCCTGGCACAGACCAAAACTGTTGGGAGCAAAACTCAAAATCTCACTTCATAAGGACAATTTATAGCCACCAGTGTATACCATGCATATTGGTCGTGACGGATCACAACTGTCAGTTCATCAAGATTGGCAGGGATTCCTTCACCAACAAACTCCCAGCTCTGTCAAACACAAAAATCTTTTTTTCACAAGCATGTTTGTGAAACCTATTGTTCGGTTGTGGGAATTTGCAGATGCACAAATGATTTTTCCGAGGCACAAAGTGCTACGTTTTCCAGCTCTCACACAATTTTCCTATTTTTGGCATTTTTCCCGTGCATCATGGGATATGCTTGCCAGCACCGCATTCTAACTAATTACACCACTTCATGTAATGCAGTACAGAAATCAACAAATTTATTAGTGACAGAACAAAACGAAGAAAACAGAGTGTGAACACAACTCTTGTATTCAGGGTATGATATATTAACACTAACACTAATAATATATACCTGTCCTGACTGGGATTCGCAATAGCATGCAAAGATCTGTCAACACACCTTTGTGGTATAGTAACTGCTAAGGAATACATCTGAGGGGAACACAAGGACAACCAAGGATCAGCAGAGGGGAGTCTTTTTTTCTGCTTCTTTACTGAGATCAGCTGAAAGATTTTAGACACCCAGAAGCATCATGCACCTGTCTGTCAACCTTAAGTTGTTCACCTGCACACTTTTTTTTAACTTAGCATCCTCCTCCAGTATCTCCCCTTTCAAATTTCTAAACCTCTCAGAAAGCATTTCACAAAAGGGATGTCCGATTACTTCCACCAATCGCAGTCCCAGTCAAAACGAGGCTCAGGTGTGCCAGGGCGGCACAGGGTGTTTGAAGATGTTCATATTGTCTGTGAGGTCAGTGGAGGCGGGGCTTTAAGATGCACTATGTAACTTTTCACCTTGAGCCACAGAAGTGTGTTGTTAGCGCTGCCCTCAGTTGGTCTTGTTCATACCCCAATACTTGTCAATCACCTTCATGTCAACCTTGAAATACCAGAGGCTGAAGGGGCAATCTGCAATTTTAAAAAGAAGCAATCGATGTTCACCATGCGTCTTGTCTGGCTTTGGTTTTCTATCATTTCAAACTGCTTTCCATCAATGATGCCTGCAGCAAAAGGTATACCCGCCCCAAAACGTCCAGAACATCATGGAAATGTCCAATTACAGGGAAGGTTTCCATATTGTAGCTTTAATAAATGGAATTGAGGGTGTGGCCTCGAACACCTGTTCCCAGAATCAAAATGTCAAATTGCATTGATGTGGGCATGAATAATGTGTAAGTGTAAATGTGGCTTTGTGTGAGTGTGTGAGTGAGTGTGTGTGGATGGTTGTGCATACGTGTGTGTGTTTATGTGTGAGTTTATACGACTACAGAACTATAGTGAGTAACAATCTCTCTCTCAACTGAACGCCTACTAAACAAGTAAAATGAAGGTTGACGCTGAATGAAATGTTTTCTTAAGTTTCAGTGTTGTGGGAACACTGTGCACATAGGAGGTCGTTGCTGACTAAGAGAAATAAACTCACCGCTGTGAGACAAGGACGGTGCTTTGCAAAGAACCCATCAAGAGAGCAATCATCTAGGAGAGCAGCAAAGAAGCGCACAGAAATTAAAATGCCTGCTACCAATTCATCAAAAGAAATCGTTGAGAGCGAACTTTCACACTGAAACAGAATTCAGACATTTTCGTCTTAACGAGTGGCATTTCTAACTGAGCGTGGACAACTTTCTCCCAAAGCCGAAATCCAGAAAGCCAATTATGTCTGAATGTCTATTCATAAAATGTTCACTTAAGGTTTTTACCCATATGAGCTTTCCTTGAGAGAGTAATAATTCCCAATGTATCAAAAATGTGCTTATATCTCCAGAGAATTACCTTGAGTGACAATATCAACAAAATTGTCAAATAGAGCCTATTCACGAACCGCTCCTTTTCTCAGAGAGACCGAATGTTGCGAATCTCTCGTCTCTAGCTTTTGAGGGACATGTTCATGTATACAAATCTACAATTCAGCGCACCAAACCACAGGCGTAACATATGTGAATTCTATTTTAGGGTGGATTTCCCCTCTAGGTAGGCAGATAAAAACAAACCCACAAGGGCGCTAACATAAAAAAAATAAAATGTTGCACTCACAAAACGGTCAGCGCTCTCACCAGCCACCGAGCCCCAACAGCTTTGTCACAGCAAGACAAGCAGAATATCTCATTTCTCGTCTACCTTTCTCATTTCCCACTGTGAGAACCCTAAGGCAGTGCCCGTTGGAGCAAAATAAATGTGGTTGGCTATGTTGACGTTGGTAATTGACCTTTCGGACCCTGGTTGGGTGACTCTCACTGTCTTTACATAAAACTGCATCAATAATAAATGGCACCTCTCTGTTTTTGACCACGGAGCCTTGATCTAGAGTGTTTTTTTTGCTCTGTTTGCCTGTGTTTTGCTCAGGAACTTGGCAAGATAAGCTTTCCCAACCCCTCTCTAAATTACAGCTTCTTCACATTGGCGACATCCCCAGTGGAGCCTGAATGTTATCGCGCCACAGCGACACAAGGAGCTCTCCATTTTAGATCTGTGGAGCAAAACTGGTTTTGTTGCTAACCTTGGGGCCCACCGCGCATCAATGAGTAAGGGGAGCCAACCTAACTGAGTTGCTGGCATGCTCTTAGTGATAACTTCAGCAATGACAGTGTTTTATCACACTGAAGAGAAACCACGCTCACCACCTTGCTGGCTTTGGG
This sequence comes from Hoplostethus atlanticus, assembly GCA_034670405.1. Classification (NCBI taxonomy): domain Eukaryota; kingdom Metazoa; phylum Chordata; class Actinopteri; order Trachichthyiformes; family Trachichthyidae; genus Hoplostethus; species Hoplostethus atlanticus. The sequence continues at coordinate 1,478,261 of JAXDDX010000114.1, forward strand.
ATGAGTGTGTGCGTGTGTGTGTGTGTGTTTGTGTGTGTTATGAAAATCAAGATTGCTCAGTAGTTGTGTATTAGTGCAGTACGCACATTACTGCAGGGCATGTAAATCCCTGTGATTTTGTGAGCCTGCAAGTGTGTGTGTCTGCAAATGTATGTGTGTGTTTATATGCCGGTGTATGTGTTTGGTGCATGTGTGTTTATGACTGCAGTGAGTGGTGCAATGGAAAAACAACAGATGACTGGCTAATCCTCTCAAGACTCTTATGAACTCTAATCAACGCTGGCTGAGCAGTAGAGCCCAAACTCCAAGGCTTTTAACATTTTGAAAGTTTGTTGGAGCACTATGGGTAGAGTGGGCTGCTATACTGCAGACTGCCCAGCATTGAGAAACAAGGCCACTATATTCAAAAGTGCCACAACAACAGAGCAATCACCTGGCAGAGCAGAAAACTGCAAAATTAGAATGTCTGCTTTGACTTCAACTAAGAGTTTCTTCTCTCAGACATACAGAGCAAACAAATTGAAAATGCAACATGAAAGGCAAAGGTAGGGACAGGCCAATCATGTATCGTTTGCTGCTTTACTATTGCCTTTCATAACACTACATAATTTCGAGGAGTCAACATAGCTAGCTAGCAAGTAGCAGTAATCCAAAATAAACAGAAAAAAACATCTAATGAGGGATGCAACAGTTCTCCAGTAGTCTTTCAATTAAAAGTTGTAGAGAACTGGGAAGCTTTGAATGGCTCTAAATCAACTTCCATTTTGCACTTGCCAGGCAGAACTATTGTACATGAAACGAATCACATCGGTAGGGAAACAAGGAAGTGCGGAAATCTGATTGGCTGTTGACTGCGAAAAGTTCAGGCGTGGCCAACTTTTGTCGGCCGACAAGCTTGTTGACCGGGTATCACTGGCTGCTCAGCTCCACAGGAAATGAATGGACTTCCAGTTAGTTGTTGATGGCGTCGCTTAGTGTAATTCAACGAACAGTATAATTTAATCTAAGGGAGTCAACACAGGAACACAGTGATTCATAGTCTAGACATACTATCTACCATATTGGTTCCATAATTATTGCAAAAGAGAATGTCCTCCTGCTGACTTCCAGTGAGTTCTCAGGTTTCACTGCAATATTTCCATGTCCCCGCGGTCACATTGGTCAGTCGGTGGTGACATCTTAATGGCCCGACTTATGTTTCAGAACGGAAGGCGGCTGTCGCCTTTATGTAAACTCCCCCAGGTTCCTCACTCCTCAATGGTGCTGCCCACAGAGTCTGCAGCTCACTCTGATATGCTTTGGAGTCAAGCACTGCTTGACGTGGCTACCGGGAAAAGCCACATCACAGAAGAGCCAGAAACAGTTTGGCCGTGAGGTTACAGCAGGGCGAGACCAGACCTTTGAGCAAGTCAGGCCTTACACCAAAAGGCCAGGTACCAATGCAATGCAAAAGAGTGGTGAAGCTCTGTTACTGTCCTCTGTTACTTTGCTGGCCCACTTTTGAGGCCACATTGACGTCATATCAGAAGAAGCGGAGGAACTGGATGACTTCTGAAAGACCTCAAGGAGCAAAGGAAACCGACATGCCTGTGTTGACACACTTCCACAATTCATGACATCAAGGGAGTTATCGGACCCACAAACAACCCCTCATATCCTTGTAATTGCCACTAGGAGGCTTACTACCTAACATGGGCCCGTATCACCCACCAATTAGTGAACTTGTAAAAACAATGGTACTATGATCAACATGAAACCCTTAAATGGTTGTAAAGGAGTGTGTCCCATTGAAAATGCTTCCACCTGTTCCCAGTGGGCAACAGACACTTGGTTTAGAGAGGGATTAGTCTTCTAGCTTGTTGGTTTGATTGACAAGAGGTAGCAAACTAAAATTTGAGGTACTGTAAGGTGGCTGGTACCATATCTATAACGCCCATTGCTGGTGAAATACCCTTGGAAAAGACACTGAACCGCCACCGTCTTCGGGGTACTGCACTGTTGGATATCAATATGTGTACGGCGTATTGTAGTCGAGTCGAGGTCAAATTTAAATGCAAATAGAAATAGGGTATCTGCTGAAAAAAACAATTTCCTGTAGAGATAAAGATTCTTCAACGATGCTGAACAAGGAATCCTTGAGGCTCCACCTAAGCAGCTGATTCCTACACACACTGCGTAAAGTGTCAGGTTCGCTCTTCCCATATGCTGTATTAGAGCAGCTGGACTGGAGTCACCAGGCATGAATGCAAACATGAACGCCCAATTGAGCGACAAGAGGAGTGACGATTAAATTCATTAGGAAATGTCTCCCTCTAATGCACAGCCATTTGAGATGTAGAAGCATATAAAAATGTCCTGCAGCTGCACTCCATTCCCAAGAATTAATTTTATTATATAGTCATTCTTCTTCAACTGATTTAAAGCATCTGGCTTCCTGCATGTGGGCTCCTCCTAGCTTCTGGCTTTTTTTTACATGCATTTTTTGTGTTTCTCTTTACACCCAGCTCCTCCTATTGGCGAAGGCAAGTGAATGAAGCCGTGCAGGAGGGCTTTCTGGAAAGGAACGGACCTCCAATTTACTCCACAGAGCAGATTTAAAATGCAGCTTTGAGACCAGCATTGTGCAGAGACACCAGGGAGGGTTTGGCGGCTTAATCCCAAGTTATTTTCCACTCAGATTTGGACTTCAATTGCATTCCATTAAAGCAGTTCCATGTAAAATGGAATTGGCTGAACTCAACTGGAATTGATCCCTTCTCAATCGGATATTATTTCGGGGTATTGAGCTGAATACAGCAGCATCCAATCCCCACCACCACCACCACTCTCCCCCCAATTCATCTTGCAAAACAACAACTTTCTTACATTCCCTTGGAGTCTTCGGTGCATGTCGCGGTCCTCCCTAAGGTAAAACTGGCCTAGTTTTGAGTGCCTCCTCAGCATCCATCTGGTGTACCTGTAAATTGTGTTTGGCTGTTATCTTGTCTGTCAAAGCAGGCCTATCAATTTCAGAGAGCTGTCTCAACATGAGGCATTAACCCTGGAACACTATTCTGGCATTACCCATTGACAGACAATAGCTGCTAGTAATTTCAACATATCGGATGAATACTGGCAGCGTATATGTTATCTTGTCCCAAACCACGTTTAGCAAGGCCACTAAAATAGAAACAATGGGTGAATATGAGTAGCAAATGCATGTAATTGGACAATAAGGGGTTTTGTTTCAGATAAGCTATGTTTGCAGAACTGTAGACTTGGGAAGTTCATGCAGGGCTCATTTTGCGTGAGAGAATATTTATTTTCTTCATACATAAAACACCATTGAATCACTTCGATCATCCTATAGCACCCTGGGTTTTGCTCCAAAGCCTTCACATTCAGCTTTTCCTTTTGCTGTCCAACACAAAACCTTCACATCATGATTTATGGAGAGTAAAATATAGATACACCCCCCCCCCCCCTCTCTGCGGGAGTGGTAGATTTGTTTTGAAAGTAGTGTTCCTCCTCTGCTAGTGCGGGGTATTTTCTTTGAGAAGCCTCCGGGGGGTAGAGACGCAATTTGCCGCTGTCCGTGGTGCTGAACCGTGCAATCGGTCGCGGTGGATCTGGGAGCGACTGGCGATCACGCAAGGATTCATGTTGCCGGTTGTAATCCCAAGGAGGGTGGCGATTAAAGTGGGTGGTGGCCCAATATTCCTGCTCACTGTGCCTATTGAGCGGCGATCGATCCCCTTTTATCACACACACACACACGCACACACACACTTAATGGGTCTACAAGTTTGATACATGTCTGACTGTAACCCACAGGGGACCAAGTCTCTCTCTCTCTCTCTCTCTCTCTCTCTCTCTCGCTCTCTCTCGCTCTCTCTCTCTCTCACACACACACACACACACACACACACACACACACACCAACGCACACACGCGCGCTGCATTAATATGCACGGGGCACAACTACACAACCACTGAGCAATCTTGATTTCCCCAACAACCTTTCAGAGATAAAATAAAAACTGCCCGGGATCCTATTCTCTGCTTAACTTGGACGGACTGCACGGTCAGCCTGTATCTCACTTTCTGTGTGCATACCTGTAAATGATCCGGAGGAGTATGAGCCACCCTCGACACCAAAATACAAATCCAATGCTTGAAAAAAAAAATAGCCGCAAATGTCATCGCTTTGCAAAAGTGAACAGTAATCGGTACATAGTGTGATTCAGAACAACCGGCGTGGCTGAAGGTGAACCCGCGCGCACAGGGAAGAATAATCAATCGAATCAACTAACAAGTGAAAAATGAATCTCTGATGGGTGCGTGGTATGATTAACAAACTTAAAGATGATTCCTTACCTTCAGAAACGAACAAGTATCCATTGTGTGCCGCCGACGGCTCTATATATTGTGATTCCCTGTTTTTTTGGGGGGGTTACAGCCGCTCCCTTCCAATGCATCTATTAATTCCGGGAGAAGGAACTGCAAAACCCAACTACCTCCCCAGCCGCATCGTTTCCCTTCTTCCCTTCTTGACAGTTCGTGTTTTTTTTTTTACCCAGTAATGCTCTAACCTGTGCTGGGATGCCAAGCCGCGACGAAGACAGTAGTTTTCCTTCAAGTTGTCTTAAAAATAACTACCTCGGTGGTGTGTGTGTGTGTGTCTGTATCTCTCCAGCAGCACGTATTTCCAGACGCTTTTCTCTTCTCTCCCGGCAGCACAGTCAGTTACTTGTCAGTGCAAACGTGTCCTTGTAATGTAGTTGCCCAAGACACTCGGTCGAAAAAGAAAGGCGAAAAAAATACATCCAAAGTAAAACGCGAATGTTGTTTATTTATTTATCTATTTTTAAATTATTATTATTATTTTATAGTTTTTACCGCTGAGGAGGGTGGGGTGGGTGGAGAGGTGCGACCCCTTGGTGCGAAGTCTCCGTCCGAAAGACTGCAATGTAGCGGCGGATAACCGCGGATGGCGCGCGCGCGCACACACACACAACGGGGAAGTATCACACAGCCTCCACCGCTCCAGCCCCCTTCCTCCTCCTACACCCGTGAGAAGAGGCAGAGACAGGGCAGGTCGGCGAGTAGGTATAAAGGTGCCTTACAGCAAAGAGACACAGCCCTCCTGTAGCTGTTACGTGATCATGCAGTAAAATGTGGAGCCACTTTGGCCCGGTTGGCAGCAGCGTGTCCTCCGTAGTGGATTAAGGACCGATCACGGATAAGCTCGCGTGTTTAGCGGGGTTTAAAGTAGCCTGTACAGGTTGTGGGTGTTGGGTTCGTTAGTTCAAAAAACAAAACGGAAGCCATTACTACCTGTTAACACAACTTGTGTTACTTTTCCGTTATTAACCCGCCCCGCCCCAAAAAAAAAAAAAAAACTGGCGGTTGAATTCTTCCCAGACATTAAAAAATGAGAAGTCACTTCCATCTCCCTTCAAGGTCCGAGGAAGCCAAATTACCACGATGTCCAATGGCCTTGTCATCCCTTTTGCTTCATAAAATCAAAGTAAAGGGCATACAACCACCCAGAGAAAGTCAACTTTACTGCCATTTCTCATCCAAGCTAGCTCAGCGTGAGAGGATCGATGGCTAATTTTGAGGAAAGCGAAACCATGAACTGTGGCGGGATGTGTTGTTTTTAGATGTTTAGATGTACAGGGGGTGATAAACCGAACGACTTGTAGTCTTTACTGGTAACTGTAATACTATTACTGAAATGCGTTAGCAATGAGTTACCGTATTCCAACACATTAGCTATCATATAGTTATTTATAAAAGTTAATGTTAATTGTGCCTAACCAGTATTCCTAAACGGGGCAAAATTTTGTATTTTCTTGCATATGCTATTTTAGTCACCAAAATGTATTCACAGGGTTCCTACGGACATGGAAAACCTGGAAAAGTCATGGAATTTAAAAACAAATTGTTGATAGTCTCTTTTTCAAACAGCAAAATGTTTAATGTCAAGTTTGGCTGCTTGATGATCCGCTAATCTGTTATTATAAGTTATAAAATGTTAGCTGCACTACACCAAGTAGGCTATCCCAAGATATGTCAATGTTGGTAGTACTGGTACTGAAGAGACCAGACCACTCACAAGAAATGGACTCACAACAAGGAAGTTTCCTGTTTAATCTAACTCTGGTTAATGGTCAATAGTTGCCCATTCCAATGTCTATTGACTCCATTCACCACAAAGTCAGAGTCAAGACATTGATTTAGCTTTAACAGAGTTTTTTCCCCTTGAGTGTTCTTGACCGGAAAAGAAAGCGTGGCGCCTGACTTATAGCTGTTGGACTCTATAGGTGGACTGCACGAAGAGGTCTCGGCCTCCCCCTCGCCTTCCTTTTCTTTGCTTTCCCTCTGAGCCATTATCAATGCAGACGGTAGGAGACAGGGCTGCTATGCCTCTTGCCCATTGTGCCATTGATCTGTGCTCACATCCTCTTTTCAAATCCACTTAAAGCAACATTCAGAGGGGTAAAATATCTCATTATTTCAATGACTACTTGTGGTATCTTATAATGAAATATATCCCTATGGGAAATGTTATCATGTCTATTGCTTGGCTTATAGGATGCAGAATGATACAGCTTTTTGCCAGAGAGCAAAAGAGCTGTAAGTCGTACATATCTCTTGCCAAAATACCACCAAGGCACGAGATTTGATTCAAATGCTGTTGAAATGAAAGTTATAATTACATTATTGGCAACACTGCATCGGATCCTAGAAAATAGATGACAAATTCAAGTACTGCAGAACTGTGAACTCCAGAAAACCACAATTCTGAAACTCCACAGGACACTATCATGGGACGTAGGTTGTTTTAGCAAAACACATACTGGTGCAAATGCTAATGAAACAGGCTGGTTCTAATTTTACTTCGACACAGAGCTATGGGTGCTGTGGCTCTTTTGCATAGCCCTCGGGCTATAGAAGACATTATGATAATCATTCCAAACAAGGCTTTTAGCTTTAGTTTAATTACAGTGAAAGCACGGTAAGCATTGGCTCATGAGCTCAATTTCACACAAAACTGTGCTGTCCCCATACTGCGTAATGGAATTGGAGACAAGGCGAGTCTGATTTATCTAAAGTGCATTTCACTACAAAACCACCGCGATGAAATTTGCACTGAGAAACACTGGAGGAATACAAACATCTGCTGTTGAAAAAAAAAAAAAAAAAAGGTAACAGGACATAGAATCAAACAACAAACCAGACAGACAGACAAAACACATTGGGACAGACGTACTCAACAACAACAAACATAACCAAAGCAACAGCAATGACATAAAAACAAGGAGTCATGAAATTGGCAGCGTCGGTAAGTGGGCGGGTGAGGTGGCAACAATTACATGATTTTGAGCAGGTTCAGTGGGATAAAAAAGGAGGCAGAGTGGACCAGACCAACAGCAGTGAGGGAGGGAGGGGGTGACATGCAACCAGGACGCCTGTATTGTTGCACTTTTTTGAGTTGCTCTGGGCAAGTGTGTCAGCTAAGTGCTTAAATTGTTAAGAATTTTTCCTTTCTTAGAATTGAAAACAAGAGGCGTCAGGGCTCCTTGACTTTGGAATGACCTGCGTGAGGTGATTAAACTGGCTAAATCTATAAAAGTCTATAAAAACCCACTTTTATGGACTTGATTCTAATGAACTTGTATTAATCGACCTTGAGCTCCCTTTTAATGTTGTACTTTAATATTTCTTGCTTTGCTTACTTGGCTAATAATTTTCTCTTTATGGTTTTTACTTAATACTTTGTAACTGTGTTTTGAAAAGTGCTATACTCAATATACTCAAACATTATTATTATTATTATTTCTTACAGGGAATGAACAGTCTGATGTCATGGCCTCAAGACCAGCCTCATGCTGCTCTCCATTCCTATCAAGGGACAGGATAAAGTAGATAAAGCATATCTGATGAAATGAAAGCGCTTGTGGCAATTGTAAAATGGAAACAGAAATTGAAAACACTTGTCACTGGAAACATCCCCGACTTGCAACTTTATAGCCATCTCTTGGGGAAATGATGAGAAATATATTGTTCCGATATTTTTGACAGTTGCCACGCACTTGATAAAGAATGTGAAAAGCGTGCACGCAATATCAATACATCAACGATCGCATCTATCTAGAGTTAACGTCATTTACGTCAACAGAAATCCCTCTTCGCAGTTGCCACAGTTTGTGAAGAGGCAACGGGGAGGGATTTCCCCCGTTGCACCGACTGCACGTTTTTGGCCTCCGTGATGTTAAGACAAACTGACAACCTTGCGGTGAAGACGCATGGCCCCGATCATAGGTTGTTCTGTGTGCCATCCGTCAAACGTGAAGTTGATAGAGTTTGGTTGGTTACTCCGTTTCTATCGATCTGATGTCTACACGTGCTGATTGGCTCTCGGGTCAAACTCTGTCAGCGTCTGTAGCCTGCTGACAAGCTAACCTCTCTAGGGACGGCGTAACGCCGGATAATCTCCTTGACAACACGGTTATAAAACGAAAACGGACAAAGAACAGATTGAGTTAACGGCACGACATCATAATTTTATGGTCCCCCGAGCTAATTCTATTACTCCCGCAATCAATCAGGTGACCTTTCATGACCTGTGTAAAATTTGCTCGAAGTGATTGACTTGTTCACTGCAACCATATAAAGAGTCCAATTGTAGGTGCATTAAACACAACACCGCCATGCCATTAGCATGCATGACCGCAAAGACCACGAGTGAAGTTGGAAAGACACGGTTTAATTGTACTCTGTAATGATTTAGGAGATAACAGCTTCTAATTACAGTGTTTGTTAGCTTGTACTGTCATTTCTCATACTGACCTTTGAATGTCTCATTCTGTGAGATGCTCATAAAGGATAGCGAGGATTTGTTTTTCTCATTGCAGAATATCTTAGATGGACATCTTAAATGAGCATCACGTATACAATCAGGAAACAATTTTAAATCCCTATATATGAAAGTAAAATGTGCCCTCACCAAAGCACATTTTTATGGAATGATCCCTATTCACCTGAGCTGAAGCAAATGCTGCACATACTGTACATCTTGAGTTTTGCCTTTTTACGTCAAGGTAGGCATTCACTACGATACTTCTACTGTACATGCTCACCATGTGGCTTGCCTATAATAAATCTCTCATGCACGCTCTTTCATCCATATAGGAGCAATTACTGGAGCCTTTTAGTCAGTGTCACTGACACAAAATGATGAATTAACCAACCAGATGACAGTCAGTGCCTAAATTAGTCAATCAATCAATATGCCACCCTTGGGAGAAAGAGAGACATCCGTCTTCTCGTGACAGTTGATGTATTTACTGATCACTGACCACTTGATGCTCAGGGGACAATGTGTTCATTTGCTGCAGGGAGAGACCCAGTATGGCATGCAAAGGAAAGAATGTGAAGAAAAGGTAAATGTTTAGTTTAGTGGCGTATGTTCATGCTGAAACCCTATGAGAGGTGCAAGGTATTAGGTGTGAGAGGAATGGTACAATGGAAAGTACAACAGAATCGTTCCTGTTTCACTCATCTGTAGTCCAACTGGATGAACAATATATATATATGGTTGTACAATATAGTCCCCACATAGTTAAATCAGCCCTGATTTAATTTGCCATTATGGAATAAAACAGACTCAATGAGCACTGACATTTCCACTACAGCCTAATGCTGCTACATGTGGGATTTTCAAGATTATACATTAGAATTACTGAAATCTACCAGAAAATAGTTCCTTATGAACATGATCAGCACTGTCGTGGTAGCCTGACACAATCTGCTTTCTTTCAGCAACAATGTTCTTTTAAGTCAAGGGAGAAATTTTAGTACATGCCTTTGTATCATCGAGAATCGATTATTGCAATGTCCTCTTTTCAGGCTTATCTACTGGGCGCACTAAAAAACTACAACTGGTCCAGAATGCTGCTGCCAGAATCCTGACCAAAACTAGGACATTTGACCATATAACGCCTATCCTGTCCTCATTACACTGGCTACCAATTCAGGCCAGGTCTGACTTTTAGGTGCTTTTACTTACATATAAATCATTACATGGGATTGCACCGTCCTACTTATCAGATCTGATCAAACCATATAAACCGCCACGCGCCCTCAGATCTCAGGACGCTGGCTACCTGTCTATCCCAGCAGTCAAAAAGAAAACTGCAGGTAACAGAGCCTTTTCGTACCGGGCTCCCTATCTCTGGAACAGTCAGAGAGGCAGGCTCTATCGAAGTCTTTAAGTCAAGGCTAAAAACCCATTTATTCTCTCTGTCATTTGACCAGCCTTGAGGGAGTGGCTCAGTCTCTTCTCAGAGTGAGGCTAGACCAGTTAGCTCATCCTAGCTCAGGTTCCTGCCGATGGATACTAGCATCCTGCCTACATGTCCTATTCTCCTGGTCTACCTGCTCCTGTCCACTGACGCTGGTCATGTTTGTCTGTGTGAGCGAGAGTGCGTGTATGGGTGTGTGTGGGTGTGTGGGTGTGTCTCCAGGCTGCAGCTCGGCAGAGTTGGCGTCTGCCTGGTCCCCCACTAGGACGATGCTGACTAAGCGGGCGTTTGCGTTCTCCTATCTGGGCAGTGTTGGCGCCTGCATGGTCCCCTAGTCCTATGATGACACTGACTGAGCTGCCGTTTGCTGTGATGCCGCCCCATCGGATCTGGATATCCCACCATAATAAACTTTTATGCATTGTGTATACGCTGCCTGCCCAAACTCGGCATCTATTGCACGCCCAACCGTCCTGGTAGGGGGATCCCTCTCTGAGTAGCCCCTCCAGAGGTTTCTTCCAATGTTTCCTTAAAAGGTTATTTTTTGTGGGAGTTTTTCCTTGTCCTCTGTTGAGGGTCTAAGGCTGGGGGATGTCTTGTACTAACCGTTTACTGTTTCACATGTTGGGCACTGTGAAGCCCTTAGAGACTGTAATGGTGATTAAGGGCTATACAAATAAATGGGATTTGATTTGATTTGACAATCTGTGAGTTGTGATAGCATGTTGCAGTCCCTGGCTGGGAGTGCTGTCCAAACTATATTTATATGTGTCTCCTATAGTCTTCCTCACTGCCATTTGCTTGTGTCAAGGTTGAATGCAGAACCCACTTACTGAGTTTCAAGCCTACTCGATCAATAAACCCCCTTAACCACCGTCAGTAACCTGATGTACATGCCGCCCGTCTAGGAGATTTCTGTAGGGGTCCATGGCTGTACTGTTACTGTGATATTGAAGAACCTCTCTTTCTGCTCCTTGATTCCTCTAACTCGGACTGACTTAAAGTTCATTCCACGATAGGGCAATGTGGATCTTCAAATTTATTCCAGTCTCTGAGGAGCCTTTTACCCAGAGCCAGGTCAGGACTCTCAAGCTCTGCCCTGACACTTGTTCTCATGAAGGTGTTGCATGCCGTGTACTGGGTTGTCTCAGCATTGAGTAGCAATGTAGCAGCATTCCTCATTCCCCATTGTGTTTGGTAGATATTAGTGGCAATTTAAAAATAAGCATTTGAACATCGACATCCGAACTTTCTCATATCACCATTGACAGTATCAGAAACTGGGGGTATTTTAATAACCAACAACACTGTGGATATTGCGATACTATTATCTATCAGGGAAAAGTAATGTCATGTGATTCAAATTTCCCACTGGTGCCAACCCATTTATCTGGCACACGTTCAGAGCTGAAGTAGAACAAGTCTACAGCCATAATAGTATTGAAATATAAACATTTGGCTGCATAACCATTACAAATGTTTCACATCCATTATTAGTGCACAACAGCAATAATATTTCAAAAGGACGGCATAGTAAACAATTATTGCAGGCAAGGGTTCACTGTAACACAGTCGTTCTGACACAGACCAGCATCCTAATCATTGAGCAATAAACTTAGACAGCTGGCTTGGCACTCTTTTTAATCACAACTATGCAATGATTATGACTTACATTTGGACACATAACTTCAAGAGGTCAAATTAAGGTTAAAAAAATGGAACATTAAAATTGAGTTTACAGCTGCTTGTGTTTTCCCACTTCAGCTGAAATGGAAGTGGTGAGGCAGAACCACATTACACAGATTGTGAGTGCTGATTGGTCAAATCTTAAAGCCCCACTATGCAATTTATGAATGTCTGCAGCCACAATTGGCAGCAAGTAGTAACGGTTAGAAATTTTGAAGGCATCAATATCCAGCAATCATGTTACATGACATCAATTGTGCACAGCATGCTCATGTTTACCAAATACCAGCCGGTCTGTGATCATTTCATACCAAAGGAGAGCAAAGGGACAACATAGGCAAAAGATCTAACGTTTTCCACAAAAAGTGGAATTGCCTTCCTCTGAGATTACTTGATACCTTGTATTTATCTTTTTCTTTTAAAGATGTTCATAAAACATGCCTTTTCCAGTTTTGATTTGCACTTCCTGTGTGCCAAGAAAATTTCCAGACCATATTTTCTTTTCATGAAAATGTTACAGAGAACGAGCAACAAAGTTAACATAACCCTCATGCTTGGCCTGGACAGAGTACGGGGAAGAAACTAGTTTCTATAATCACCTTCATTTTTATGCTGTCTCTATGAAACCTTCTTTTCAACCCCTTGTCAGATTATCACTTAGACATTTGTCCACATAAGCATATTTTTAAAAAAGACTCCTGATTCGCAGGAAAACTACAATACAATGTTTTCAGCATCTTTTGGACAAATTTAATTTGCTTCTTGCAGTGAGCAATTACCTCCTCGGATTTAAATGCTGACGTTGCATTGTGCAATGGGTGTGCCATAAGTGGCAAATATTGTATATCCTTGCATATGAAATCTATTCATTCAGGAATGTAGAAAATGTAATGACTTATGAGCAGCTGAGGCAGAGGAGAGATAAACCTCATTACTGAAACACAGATGTAGAAAACAGGAAACGGTTAATTCATGCAGGAACCATTTTACACACATATGTGCTCCTCAGATAAGAAAATAAGAGGCCCTGTGCCATTGTTTAAATTTGAGACTTTCTGGAGTTATACTGACAGGTATAATTAATGTATTTCTTATCATCCACAAAGGCATTTCACCATAAAAACATCCATCAATTGTTTGATTAACATGGTCTGTTATTATGGGACGTCATGTTGCCAGGCTTTTAAAAGGGAATACCACTCAAATGAAGTATTCCTATAAAGTACAATTATTCCTATGGTCTACAGCAGTCCAGTATTTATGAGCATGAACAGAATATGCCCAAAGCCAGTGAGCTAAAAATTGAACGAGTGATATAAAAAAAGACATTAAACTGTAGCTACTCCACACAGATTGATTTGGGATTGATGTAAAAGGTAACTGGCAGCACCCAAGCAGGTTTTTTGGGGGTAAGCGTTGTCATGTTCAGAAGTGAAAACATCACCACAGAACGAAACTCATTTGAGTTCAAAACATTGAACACAAAAATAAAGAAATAAAATAAAGAAAACAAAGATAATGTTCCGTGGATCCACAACATAAGTCTCGCTTCAATCGTTTATGGCGCAGCTGAAGCTCCATCAAAGTCTTAGTTCTTTGGTTGTTGACTTGCTGTTGTTCACAAGTATTGATGGATTGGAAACAGGTGCATTTTTCCTAATGTCCTTTTCTTACTCATTCCACAATTTTAACCGTCTGCCTTCAATCAAAGGCAAGTAAGTAAGCAAAAGCCTTTACTGAGGTGTACAAAAACACAAAGACATGAAAACCCCAGTATAAGAGCATGACGTGTGACTAGGGTGGCATCTGGGGAACGGAAATGGTCTCAGTGGCGCGTGGAGACTCGGCAACGTTCTCCACACTTTTGCCCACAAAACGAACGAAATACAAAAAAAGAAAATGACAAAATGTGATGGTCAGAACAAGAGCTCCATAACGCTCCTACGCCCTCGCTCATTCACACTCAGTCACTCCCTCACACACACACACAGACTGACTGGCAATCCCTGTCGACTAAAACACCCAACCTCTGCTAACGTTAATGCTCCAGATCAATATATAATTACCAGCAATTTAATTACCCATTCACAGTGTGGATAAGCTTCCCTTTAAAGAGCAATCAATAGGCATGCTTTATGTATAGCTGCCTGAGAGGAACATTCAAAGCCAATTATGATTGCATTAGTAATGCAGGAGGGGCGTTGTTGTGGCTCAGCTTGCTGTGGGTACAACCCTGTGTCAGGTCTACCGCTCTCAATTCCCCCATACCAGACTGTTCACTCTCAAATAAAACAGTACCTAAACTGGATATGAGGATATGTAATTTAATTCTAATAGAAAAATGATTTTTAAGAACCAGACATGTTATTTTGCAGTGTTTAGTTTCTATTTAGACAAAAAAAAGCAAATGAAAAATGAATTGTACCACATTGTTCATCTTTCAGATTCAAGTCTTTCTGCTCTTGCTCTTTATATATTGTAACTGCAAACTTCACCTGAACCCACCACAAAAGGGTCTCAAACTATATGACAAGAGCTCTGCCTTTTGTTGAAAAGATTACAGAGAATTTGTGTCAGCTGAGACGTCGAGTGACGTTTTAAATCCTTACATTCCCTCTTTTGTTGAATAAATGTGAAAGTTTGGCTTTGGCTGTTGGCTTTGGGTGCTTTTTATTTTTATTTTATTACCGCTGAGGAATAAGCTAACACAGAACAGTTTTTTAATCCTATAGGGAAGGATTAAATTGGAAAAACAGAGTGGAGTTTTTTGATTTCCCAGTGAACCGGTGTGGGATTGATTAGCTGTAACTGGCGTATTGGTGCAGTGCTAGGGGAATCCAGACTCCTCTACAAAATCAAAATTCAAATAATGATCAACCATCAAATTCAAATGTTTAGAACCATTTCAACAAATCGTTAGACATTTATCCCATTTTAAATTCAAACCACTTAATTTAGACAGACTCTCTTTGGTACCTTCTCTGAACCTTTCTGCCATTTTGTCTATATCCATTTTTTTCCCTGCCATCCACGGGGGATTTTTGAAATGACTTTATCTGAGCCCAGAAATTGGTTCATGATGGTGTGATGATGACAGGATTGTGTGGGGACCATGAATGGAGCTTATAGACCAAGCACCAATTTCACCCAGTGCTACTTTATTTTCTTTTTTCATTCCAGTGGCGGTGGCCATCATCAGGCCTGCATGAGAAATGAGCTATTATCTCTCTGGAGCTTTGATGCTCAAAACCTAGGTGCTGTACTGTAACATGAATCTGAGAATCTCTTTCGGAGCCCTGATGCCTCAATCGAATTACCTACAAGTATGGACTGTATATGCTCCAGTGGTAGTTTCTTTCCAGAGGTCGTGTCTATCATCACATGATCAGGTCTAGAGGTGAATTTAGTAATTACCCATGAGAAGTTGAGACGAAGAAGAAGAAGAGGAAGAGGAGAAAGAGCACACCCAAGAACGATCCATTACTGTCTATATGTCAGTAACAAACGTGTCACCTTGTTTTGACCTGCAATTTTAGCACCACCCTTGAGCAGGTCAGTGCAATTTTGTGCAGTTGGTGAGATGCACCATTTCCCCAAGGTTCATCGAAATCTGATTAGTGGCATCTGAGACGTCACGTGTGACACATAGAAGGAACGCACAAATGAACAACTCAGGGCTGACCAGGGCAATTTCAGATGGGAATCGACTCCAAATCAGGAGTTTGTCACTCTTAGAGATAGAGACATGTATGGCAGATCATAATATATCATTTATATATCGTAATCTATATAATTTGTCGGAGAGAACGGTGAAAACGATGTTTAAAGTTACAAAGGCATTAGCATTGTTCTTTAGTTTTTTAATGCACCAACGTCACCGAGTCAAAGTCCATGTATGTGCAAATGTACTGCCATTTCACATAAAACACATTTTAATTAACAATAATGATGGTATCAATATCACAAGGGCGTCACTAGTAAACTAATTAATGTAATTAATTATTTTCACTCTTTATTAGGAGTCCATATATCAGCGGAACATGTACTGTAATGATGACAGTCTTTCCAGGAATCAATTTTCACCTCACAGCAACAACAGGCGACAGTGCTAACCCACTGAGCCACCGCTGCACCCGAGTGGGATGTACTTTCTTTGTGTGTGAAAGACTGTTTTAAACTCTATTGTGGAGACGTCAGTGAATCTCATCCACTGTAGCTTGTCTCCACGATCTCCATCGGGAGCCGCGTTGAACTGACACATGCAACTTAAAACACCATTATAGCAAACACACTGCGACCCTGATGCGTCCCGTCAAGTTCTTTTGACACATGGCGGTTTGACTTCAGAGGAGGACATCTGATTCTTTACTAAAGTAGTGCCCTGCAAGGACTGTGTTTCAGAGATGCACTGCGGCTGCATCCGCTTTTCATGAATCAAAATCACGTTTTTGATCCATTCGTCACCAAGAGACATCGCTTTCCTGCTTCTGTCGACTGTCAAAACTTGTAGCATAAGATGCAAATCACTGCAATGGACACAAGGTAACAGCGGCTGGGTTTACAAAATGTGTCACTGGTATGTTTCATTTTCAGGTTCTCACACAACTAAATCAATCAAATTACCACAGACTGCTATAGCAATATGGCCTTCAAGAGGTACGTTCAGGTTGGTCAGTGGTGAGACACTGCTCTTTACCTGGGCACTATCAAATTTTAGTGGGAACGTTTTTTTTTTTCATTTTCTACAAATCAAGACTGTTCTTAATTGAGCAGTATCCTAATAAATACAATTAAGACAACGTTGTATTATTGCAAAACATTAATTTTTACATTTCAGCTGCCATTTTTCACACAACTCCCATAATCCTCCTCTCGTATGAAGGTACTTCTGGGTTCTTCATCTGTTAGTTTGGATGGAGTGCCGTGATACAGTGATATCTGCTGATATCTGCTGATATTTATCACTGTTTGTACTATGCTACGAGCTATGTTTGCTGGTTTAGCCGATAGTGTTAACTAGAAAGCCAAGGAGCCTCATGTTACACCGAAGAGACGAAGGCATGCGATCAACAATCACTTTCAAATAAACTGCTAAATAATTGCATTATTATTATTATTGCCATGGGACTATAGAATCTATATGCTTATACATTGCAAATTTAATAAAAAAACACTTATTCACACAGGGCAGTGAGAAATATTTTGAGTTGACAAGTGTTGATTGGATTGGTTTGTCAAAGAGCTAGTATGGCTCTGGGGTGAATGTTCAAAACTGTCAAACGTGTTAAATTAACTCTGATGGTTTTGACTCATGAAACAGCCCTGTGCTTTTTTTCAGGTAATGGCAGAATCTAAACACAGTTGTTATACGTGTCGATTTTGCAGAAGATAACTCACATGATCGCCGTTCATTTCACGCTGACAGTTCTCTTGAATTTTAAAGTGCTTTTTCAGCTCATGGGTAAATAGAAGGTACTCAGAGAGTACGAGTTACACCCAAAGACATCATTCCAATCATTTTGATTTTAAGTTAAACTGATTCCTTGACCCTGTAAACATGGATGGATGTGGAATAAAGTTACTATCTCTGTTAGTTTCATATGTCTAAATCAAATCACTTGTTTGTTCTGTCCACAAGGAAATCATACCTCGCTGACAGACAGACAAACAGATTAGCAAGGGTGAAAACATAACCTCCGTGGTGGAAGTAATTATTATTGGTTCATGATCTTAGCACAACAGCTAATCAGCACTCACGTTGTTTAATTGTCCAAGCATCTTGTTACAGTACAGTGGGAGATTGCCCAGAGCCAAATTTCCCAGAATTTCCCCCCGGGGATCAATAAAGTATCTATCTATCTAAATAGAGAACTAGTGTTGTAAATGGAACATTGACGAGGGGAACCAACACGAGGCAGATAATCATCCCTGGGCATGTAGAGGAACAAACCCAGAGTAACCGTGTAGTCCTCTCCTTTGGACGGGGTCATCTTGATAATGGTACATAAATGTGCCGAACCACCTGCCGGTGCACCGGGCCGGAATGCTGGTTCAGCTCCTTGAAGCTCTGTGCCGAGCTTATTGATAATCAAGAGCGGAAGCTCACTCCGCGCAGGAAGCTCGGCAGAGGTGCACAGGAGAAAGAAAGAGATGAAGAGAGAAGCGGGGGGGGGGATGCTTTGAGAATGCTAATGCACTTGCACATAAGTCGGCACTGCAAAAGAGAGGCTTGCCTCCTCTGTCCCAATTACTTTTTCCTCGTGCAAACAATACAACTACTGTGTGTGTATAGCTCTTCTTTACAACGCTCCGCCACATTTTGAAACTAATATTTCATAATAGGTAAAAGCTCTGCAAAATTGCATTTCACAAGTCAGTGGATTAAGCTATATCGGCACACTTTGTTATTACAGTTGAAGTGATAGAAAGTTTACTTTGCAAGGATTCAATTAATTATGATATTCACTTGGAATTGGTGACTTTGACTATTATTTTCCTTAGACATCCATCCTGCCTTTGTCACCAGGACAGCAATCCTGATTCATTATTAATTCTAATGGCAGAACAAAATACAATGTAATTATAGTGTCTCACAGAAGGGTCGCTACTTTTAAGTGAGCTCAGAGGAAGACAATGACACAAACCCAAGTAAATAATTGGAGAGACCCGATAGGAATCTCTTGCCAGCCATTGTTAATGCACTTGCTCAATTTGTTGTCGTTTCACTTCATGTCTCAGAGGCCTTCATTTTCATTCAAGTCTGTGAGGGTTTAAATTGAAAATAAATTATGAATTGGCCATTATACAGACAGTGTATGCAGTGTAATTGTTCCGAGAGGCGTTCCAAGAGCAGAGGCATCTCGTTTTATTATCCTGCTGCTCTTTGAGTGACCATAGGAAAAACAGGGAAGCCAAAGATGAGCCATGCATGCACAAATACTGTTGGTGCTTTTTTTGTAATGCAGACTCTAATGGTGAAGTGAGGTCAGTGGATTTGGATTCATAGAGGTGCCAAATGTGAGAATGCACAGCCTCATTTGGCTTTTGGTTGTAGATTTCTCAGATTGGGATTTAAGGTTTAAATTAATTTGTTAAATATTGATTCATTTTAATGAATTGCGTGTCATCAAATATTGCAACATATGACATGATGCAGTCATAACACGCTTGTTCTCAGTCTTAATAGAGACGATCTTAGGCTGGGCAATCACATTAGCTTGCTACCTCTTCCTAAGCGGCCTCTTAAAGGAGTTGGTTCTGTTTAACAAGACCTAGCCTGCACACGGCTAACAGCGCTTGTCTGCACACTGCTAACAGCGCTAGCCAGCTCAGCACAACTGGTGAAAATCACAACTGAACATAACTGCAGACATCTCAAGTTGACAGAACTGATTTCAGGGAGATTTGTGACAGACGATTCAGGGAGAAGACACAGCTAAAGAAGACACAGCCGAACTGGAGCCACACATCACCCAATGATCACCCAACTTCATTTGTGAAGGAATTAATTAAAAAATCAATAAAAAAAACAGTGTAGGTTATGGTGTTAATTTGCGGGTGACTTGAGATGTTTGTAACTGCATACGGTTATCACATCTGATCGGAAACCGAGTGTGAAAACTTATTTCCTGCAGTATTTTGCACTGGAAAGTGTTGTTCCTTGTAACACCATTAACTCAATGCATCCAAGATGTACTTCAACGTTTTCAATCCTGATGTGAACATGTACTGATTCATTTCTTTTGAACTTCTGCCTCTGGTCTAAAGATAACGTAATGAGCTAAGAAAACACATTTCATGGTGTGGCCAAAATTTGCAAGGCGCTGTGCAATAGCATTTCAATAATATTACAGTAGATTTTACCTGACCTGCAGTATTGGTCTTTTTAGTTGACTGCATAGCTTCATGTTTGTTATAAATTGCACAGACCTAAGAGATCATGCTATTACGGAATGCATGTTTCTATAATGGTTGAAACTAGACATCGGTCTTGCAATAACCTGAATCTCTGCTCAAGATGCAACTGCTGACCTCCGATGCACAAGGAAACCTCAGCATCGGTCACGTCATGAAATATTTGGTGATGATTTTTCCTTCATGACTTCTGAAAGATAAGATATACTTAAATATAAAATCTTAGCGGTCGCAGCCATGCCAAACCCAACAATGCGGATATGCCGGGTGAGGGTGCCACATTGTACCACACTAGCAAAAAAACTCATTAACACGACCGCAAATTAAATAAAATGCAACGGGAGAAAATAAAACAGTCAATTTATATGCAAATCTCAACCTTTTACAGACAACGGGAAACAAAACAATGTTGTCTCACCAATATTTTGTGTATTATGTGTAATGATGTACACAGCATAATTTACCTGCCTCTTTCAGAAAATGTTCTGTGTATACTCATTAGGCCATCTCAAGAATGTCAACTTTTGGGGATTTTCAACACATGCTGATGCAAAAATCACTGAATAACCTTTCAAAATTATTCAACAATATTCATGTAAATGGAGCTGTTTAAAGCACGGAAACATGCTGACTGCGCAGGAAAGTAGAAATCTGTCCCCGTCGTCTGGTCCTGGAACACAGAGGGTAACCCATCAATAGCGTAGTTGCGACAGAGCCAAAACTGTCTGCACAGCGGTATGACACTGTCAGGTCAAAGCTGGGTCAGTTTCACAAATGACCGCCCAGAAACAGGTCCGTGTGATGAGTATAAAGAGGCGAGCTAGCCACCGAAGCATGGAACATATCAGTTGTTCTGTTTTCTTGTTCATTCCAACATAGTCAAACGTGCTGTAAAGACAGACTTGCAAAGGAGGAGACAAGTTCTACTGCTGTTCTTGCAATTTCTACCAGTCGCCGAAAGAGGTCGATAAAGGTCATAGATTACTTAACGCCCCTTTCAAACTTTTACTACCAGTTTAAAACAACTTTTGAGAAGTACAGTTGTTCAACCACAGGACAGGGGGAAGCTTTCTCCAGTAGGAAGCAGTCTCCAATCATGGGCAGTAAAATACTTTTAAGATTTTTTCTAGGAACACATGCTACCGTACACAGTGATTTTTCCCAGGGGTATTGGCATATTCTCTGGTTCAAAAATGTTGACCCATGCAATGACGTTGACCCATGCAATGACACAATGGGTGTAAAAGCTCAAGAAAGCACTATGAGACTGCAACGTTAGCCTCTTCATTGCCAGTGGAGTAGCAGCCTAAGGTGTATCTTGGTGTGACATGATGATGATTTGTTTCTAGTTGTGGGAGGAACCTGTTAACGTTGACTGATATCAGAAAGTGAAGTCACCTTCTCTGGAAAGATAACACCACCAGGTGTCATGAAATCAAATCAGTGGAAATCGAATCCTATGTCTAGCGAAACTGCAAACCTGAATTAAAGGCTGAATGAGATGTTTGATGGTGTATTATATGAAGAAATCAATCTCTCTCAACCAGAGGGAATGCACGGGAAAGTAGATGATTAATTAAAATTACAGTATATTAGAGATTCATTTTGAAATGTATTCTCCTGTCCTGCAGGAGGTTGGGAATATGCAATTTCAAGACCCATGACAATTGCCTGTTTCTCATCAAGAACAGACACGTTACATGCCTGTTCTGCCTTAACGATATGAAACTAACAATAACTGAACAGAATAATTGAAATAGAGAACACAAGTTTCCCATTTTGTACTCTGTTATTCATCTAAATTAGTGGGTATAGAATTATACAAAAATGAGCATAGAGGAAAAATATCAAGTGGTCTGTCAAAAAAGAACTTCAACACTGTCAAAAGACGACAGTCAGAATGACTTTAAGGCTTTCACAGTCACATTGAAAGTAATTGTGCAAAATGTTTTCTGTCCATTATGCTTGTCAGAGAATGGCTGCAAGCCCCTGGGACATGCCCTCAAAGACCAAGCAGGGGAGAGCACCCGCAGCTTATCCTGGAAGCATACAGGTTTTTTTTTTTCCTTGTTTAGGCCTTGAATTGAGAGCCAACGGGCTCGAATCTCAACGGGCTTGCACACCCTAATGGATATCCTATGGTGTTTAACAAGCGCCTCAAGATCCATAGAGGGTAGGTATGCTGGCTGGATGTGACTCATAGAGTGCCGCTATGCCCTGATGCCCTGAAACATGAGAAAACCAATTCTCCTTGGAACAGCCTTCAGAAGAAAAATCCAAAATAATTATGTATATATTCAGGTGCATTTAGATGGTAGTTATTTGAAATCTATTGTTCCCCCTGTTCATATGCACACACATAATCCTGCAGCGGTATGTGAGGTTACATTCAATTATACAATTTCCTATAAAATTAGATAATGAAATTATTCTCAGAATAAAATAAGTTCAACTCACCAGGTCTTTAGCTGTCTGAAAAGCATTTTTAGGTGTCTGAATTATAGGTGAAAGTCACTTTTCTAAGTTTAAAAGGTTTTAACAGAACCAACACCCTCCAAACATTCTTTCAAGGCTTTTTTTCCCCAAAAAAATGAATTCAATACCTTTCCATTTAATAATTTGTTCATGCTATTTGTGTGGCAGTCCAAATATTTGAGAACATGTATAACTACAGCTAGAAGCCAGAGATTAAGACAAGACTGTAATGTGATGACGTACCTACATTGTCATATTAACGCTTAGTGGTATCACACCATTGTGCAACGTGGATATGCACCACCGATAATAAAAAGCAGAGACGATATGGTGTCAGTTTGTCTGAACTTTGATAAGTGTGTTTTATATTATGGCTGTGCTATCAGTTCCAAACCAGAAAATGTTTCCTTATCTTCAGGAAATCCTCCTGGATATACTTTCACAGCCACCGTGCCGATCTTTACTCATTCTGTATGGAGTTGTGCATCAGTGTGACTTCACAGATTGGACGCTGGGAGTCTTTAGCTGGGAAAAAGTATTCAATATATGCTAACACAGACACAGTATTTACTACTTTCCCAGGGCGTGACAGTAATATAAAACTCTGGCAATCAGCGGCATTCTCCTTCAAGTTCAGACGTTGTTTTTGTGTAATGGAACATAATCCTTTTCATGAAATAAAATATATTTTCTTGTCACGCGCTCTCCCACTCGTCATTCCTTTGAGGATGGTTTCTGATAACACGAGCCGAGAGACCTCACAGAAACATTGTCTTGAGAACAGTAGTCTCAGTGGGCTCTACCTCATTAGTGTTTATTCGGTGGCACTTGGTAAGTAAGCTCAGCGTAGAGGATGGGATGACCCATATTCCTGCCCTGTTATCTCTGATTGCTGCACTGTGGCAGAGGCTTGATTAAGTGTTCCAGCCACCATGCGACGCTTCAAGTGTGGTGGGAAAAGTGAAGGCGAACATTTGACTTTCAAATGAGCCTGGCAGAGCTAAACTTGGAAGCCACGTATAGGTGTGTGTGTGTGTGTGTGTGTGGGGGGGGGGGGCTATTCTTGAACACTGCAAACACAGAGACAGGCAGATTGAAAGGAGCAACATAAACAAAAGACCAAGACAAGAAAACAACACTCAGGCGAGAGAGCCTTGTATGGGCTCAAGAAATGTGTTAGTGAACAAGGAAGTGAAAGTCTATGGCATCAGATTTGGGTCAAAATGTATCAAATAAAAATATAAATATAAAATATAAATATAAAACAATACATTTCAAATTGACAGCAAAATTTATTTCATTGATCTCAAGAGAAAAACTTAAGCTTTAAGAAAGAAAAAAAGTACTGAAAACAAATGATTTTTAAGTGAGTTCAGCCACGACTTTTTCGTTCTGGCCCACTCCTCTCGCGTAGGCGGGCTTTAGAGGGATACATCTCCATTGGTCAATGCGTTCTAGAGTGACAGAGTTACAAATTGTAAAGCATTCTCCCACTCAGTTTCGTAATTGACCAATTGCCGTGAGTGTTGGTACACACTGGGAACCTGTTGTGTGTAACAGCCCATCAACAGACAATAATCAGATCCTATTTTACAAACATTTTGAATAAATCAATATATTAATGGAATGTGGCTGATTGTGTCACGCTGCTAAGTGAAAAATAAATGAATTACTATTATGCAAAGGCTGACAAGTGTTGTGCGATGTGTGAGTTCTCACACATTAAAAAGCATGGTTGCAGCCAGGCCGGTGTGGCTTTTATCGTAGTTGTTAAGTCGTGGAATGCAGGAATGAGGTGTAAAAAATATATTTCATTAGTCCCTCTCAATGCTGTAGAATGAAACAAATGAGAAAATCAAAATAAAAGCCCTTTACTTTCCAAACCTGGATTTTACACCTCTGAAAATACCATTACATATATCAATGCCAAGGGAATCTGCAATTCTTTTTTTAAGTGGGCAGAGTTGTTATGTCACTTTCATACCACCTACTAATAACTAATGGTATTAGGCTAATCTAATGGAATAAGTGAAATGGGAACATTTACAGCCATTTAATTTGAAGAGAACTTTGGCCATATAGTCTCTGAAGTCTTCAAATATTTCTTGCTATATAGTATGTTACCGAGTGATTCAACATTTCTTACTCACATCATTTTGCAAATGGAATCTTTCAAGTTCATTAGATGGCTAAAGGATGTGATATTTGGGCACGGGCAGCAGCCGACAAGAAGATAGCTTCAGCAAATTACCCAAGGATCAGTGGTTTTATAGGACAACAGAGAGGGCTCATTATGTGAAAAGCAAATCATCTTTTAGCTTATTAATCCACTGACATTTCCACATTGACTGAATTTATTATTCTAGAGCTCCGATTTAAACAGCGTTAAAACTTGGTTTCCCATTTTTTGCCCCATTCCACAATATAAATAAGCTTTAGGGTTTTGTATTATCTTTCTGAAGATTTTTATTATGTACATCAGGCTGAAGTGGATACTTAAATATAATTAAAATTACATTATATTTCTATTGATTTGTAGTGTCTTGTTGTTTGGCTGCGCAGCCTTAGACTTATGAACATTTTCTGTTAACTCTGTTTGGAATTGGAATACAAGTTTATTCTCTCTGTTGAGAAAACATGACATGAGGAATAACATTTCACTTGACCTGTAGCCTGTGGCCACTGATGTTTTGACCAGACTAGGGCAGAACTTTCTCTGCTTTCCAAAGTTCAAATGAAAAAGGTTTGGAAATGTCAGTGGGCTAATCATGATGATTCATGATTGTCACCCCTGTATGAGACCCACATGAAGCCTTACACTCAGCCCTGTGTCCTCCTTTGACTTACACCAGAAATATGAAACACATACATATGCCATACCCCAGAATCATTAACTTTCTCCTCTTCTCAAGAAAGAAGATAAAAGTGCCGTTTTCCAGATCCACCGGTGAAAGTGGGGCCCTTAGACTCTGAAGCCTTGACCCTCATCTACCCACCTGGTAGACGAGCTCTCAACCTTGAGTCATTGCACCAATTCTCCATGTCAGATGAACTCCACAGATTAGTGCGGGGAGATGATTTTCGCCTTGTGTTGTTGCGCTTTAATACGACCCCAGCAGTGAAATGATTGAGGCACTAGAGATGAAGAGTGCACTCAAATCACCAACCAGCATTTCAATCAGAAAAGGGGGAAATTCTTCCAAGAGTGTTCGCCTCCACTGCTAAGAGTCGCTCATAGAAATGAGACAACGTCAGAACTGCCCAAGATCTCCAATGAGACCAGATGTGAGCAATGAGAAAACAATATTGGACGAATACGAATTCCAGGTCCTTGGTATAGTAAGTGGTTGTCAAGGCAACAGCCAATGGGGATGCAATACGTGTCGGTGCTCAGGACTACTAGCAGCGCTTCTTCCTTCAGCCCAGTCATTCATGTAGCTGTGCTTTGTTTAAAATGAGTCACAAGTGACAAAAGAAAGTCACAAACGAAACATGATTTTTCTGACGAAATAATAAAAAAAGAGGAACTAGCTGATTACTCATAACTCAAAAACACTTTACACTATAATAATTCCCACTCTGTCAGACCAGAAACAGCATATATCTGAAAACGAAACAAAAATATCCCAAACATTCATTCATTCATTCATTCAAACACTCACACATCTAAGAAAGACACAATCCTTTACATGCCAAAAAAAATGGTTTTGTCTTGTCCTGTCACTGATACATGCATTTCCTTCTCCCCATATCGAGGATAGCGTGGCACATTTTATTTCCGGGTGCACAGTAATCAGAGCAGAATGCATTATTCCAATAATCCCAAGATCCTTTGAGCTACACTGCAGATCACTGGCAAGGATGAAAGGAGTAAAAAGATAAGCAGTCTCAAATTCTTCAAAGGGCCGGCTTGTGTTTGAAAGAGCCCCTAACACACGCCCATGTATGACAGGGAGTTATGAGAGGAAGATAACTTGAGGAAAGGCAGGAGGAGCTGTGGCGAAGGCAGAGCGGAAACGCCAGAGTACTGATGGATATTTCATTCTGTCTGACACCGGGGTGAAAGACAAGGACAACAGCATGTCTTCTCCTCAATCCGCTTCAAGGTTCTTACAGTTTTAAAAAAATATATTATTCTAGTTTTGATTTGTCTCAATTTGCAGATTTACAAGTATTTGCTAATTTCTGCTTTCCCGTGTTTTGTTTATCAATTTTATCCCATTTTATTTTCTGTTTTATCATATGTCTATGGCAAGGGCGAGACAGAATGAGTAGTTTTTTTGTCACGCACAATTAGCAGACAGTGTTAATTTGTCAATTGAGAGATAATAGTGGCCATAATTACATCTGCACTCTAGTGTTATTGTAGCTATGACACACCAAAACAAACATTTTCATCACCATTAGATGATCCCCATCCATATTTAAACATCGTCAACATCATGTTTGCATCTGAACCTTTTAGGAATACTTCAGACCCTCTACGACAGTGTCTCTCACTAGCCGTTACAGGCAACGGCGTCATCACAACGTCCAGAAAAGTAGGAAATGGTTTGTGGTATGTTTGCCAGAAGGCAGTAGCTACTGTAGCAAAATCGTTGACGCTGCTTCACGACTAACATGACACACTGGACGTGACTTTTGATGCACGTCATTAGACACACTTCTGTGATGCACTGCAGGTGGGAGACTTGAAGCATCAACACCAAGGTACTGGCATTTACACTTTAATATATTGGCAATATAGTATATTGTTAGTTTCTATAACTTGGTTTATAGTCTGCTCACAGTCTGCTTATCTGCTAATAAACCTTATATATATGACTGCAAATTAGAAATATATCAAACATATGCATCGTAACACAGACATACATAATGGATAATAGTCAAGAATATCATCTTCTGGAAAAACTGACGTATCTGACCTTTTTTCCTTTTGCACTGCAGCTCCAGAAACCACGAAGAACAGCCACGCCGGTCATCTGTTGATGCTCCCGAAATCAAAGTTGGCCGCGGACGTGTCAAGGCAGTTTGACGCTCCACTGGACACCTTGAGTGCACGTCTGGCCTGTGAAGACAATTGGTGCACTTGAAAAAAAAAAACGCGCACGTCTGAAGCTTCCAGTGCATCTTCTGGCTTTAGTGTTTTAGTTATTGTCACAACATGAGCCAATCTGCTCTTGCTGCACTTAAGGAGGCTTGTTAGATGGGATGGAGATGTCAGTGAAGAGAAGAGGAAAAGCCTCATTACCACTCAAGGTATTCCATTTATTTGCCTACTTGACATCGTACACCTATTTATAGTCCAAGTTTGATGGCACCCATAGCTTGCAGACAAGTAAAAGAGCATTGCACTATTTTACTCAAGAAGCACAAAGCTATTTTTTCTCAAGTCAGTTTGTCTTGAAAAATAAAACACAAAAAAAAGCCAAACAGTCTCCTCTCTCTTTTGTCTGATCAGGGCTGAATAGACACAGAGTCAATAATAGGTAATCAAATGTTTATTTCCCACAGAACAGAAAACTAAACCGCCCATGTCTCTCCTTAAAATGTTATTGCATAGCGCCCCTCGAATCAGATGTGCTAATTGGCCGTGTGCATCTTTCTTCTATTCACTGCTCCGGCTTGCTGCTGACAAAACATCGTCTGCTGGGACTTAAGGGTACATTTTTTTGTTCAGCAACAAACGGTGTTAATGTGTTCAACCCACATGTGCAGGGTATGCAGAGAGAGCACTTCTGAGGTATACCGGCCTCAAGCACAGCAGGGTGTTCCACTGTTTACAGAATATACGTTGGCGCCGAACAAAAGCTTGTGAGGTTTCATTTAATTTCCTTTCAATTCCACACGAAATAAAAGAAAACGACATTCGCCTGCATGATCCTAAAGGTTTTCTCTTTACCGGTAAAGTGGTGAATCCTTTATTATCTGTCACAACTGCATGATAAGTGTAATTTCAAGAGACAGGAGTGTAAATCTTTTGTCATATGTGTGAATTAATGTGCAGAGTTTGGCCCAGAGAACCTCAGTGTGGAGTGCTTCGTTATACATTTGAATAAATTGTGTTGATATAGATAGCTCAGGGCAATAGGCATACGGTATTATCCCATGAATGGTACTTAATGTTCTTTCATCTTCTCATCCTTTGGAGACGTCTAATGTTACGGTCATTAGCAGTAGGCAATCTAATAATCAAAATATATTGCTGCTTTGGGGAAACGTGAGTTCTCTTATGCTAGTAAGCATTGTTTTGGTTAAAATCCAACTGGGTCATTAACAAGCCAGAAGTTTACAGGATGGGATATGACACAGACACGCTGGTATAATGTTGTTCTTGCTGTGCACTCAGTTTACCTGCTGTAGAGGCTTGGCAGTTATGTCACAAGCCTACCTAACAACCGCTTCTGGCGCCATCATGGACATCCATTGGAGAATTAGCTGTACACAAATACAGTTTTTTACGATCACTAACAAGCATTTAGCTATACTTAATATACTTTTTCTAAACTCCTAACACAGCAATACACCTACATCACACAATTAGCCAAATAGTTAATTTTCTGCTCAAAACCACATTTTGTTAATTAAATACTAACTCTACATTTCAAAATGCTAAAAAACGTTGTCTACATAGACTAACTATCAAAACACTGCAAACCCGACTCAAAATCAAATCATTCTTTCAAACACTAGCACATGTTTTCTATCCAAGAGGAACATATAGTCAATCATAGCACAACGACTTTCAAAATACTAACAGTTGATGGCATTACAAAAACTGCATTACTTTTCATGTTTAGTTCTACCTGCATACAATAGACAATATGAAATCCATTGTTTTTTATGATTCAGTTTCTTTTACTGTAAACCACTGTTTTGGTTGAGTGTTGAATGTGTGCATTTTTGGCAACATACTATCTAAAAGTGAATGAGTCATCTTTACTTTATTGAATGTACAGTAGAAAAAAATAGTAAGTGACAGAATTGCTGCAGTAAAAGCTTTAGTAGCAACATGAAATTGCTGCCAGTGATGAACAAAAAATCCAACATACATGGCCTTTGGTTCAAAATGTGTAAAATAAAATACACAAATACAGTAAAAAAGGCACAGAAGGGAAAAAACACCAAAATGCACAGTCCTGTTCTACAGTTTTTTACAGTCACTAACATCCTTTTGTCCAATCTGTAGTTACATTTTCAAAACTCTAAACACAATTAACACAACATCCGTCTGTTGTGGACTGTAATCTGTAATCTGTAAACTGTAATCGATACGATCTTCAGCATTTGGCCACATGTTCTCGTCCACATCACATCTATGTCGTCTCTCGCTATGCACCTTGGATAGAAACGCTTGGCATGCACAATATGTGTAAACACAGTATGTGTAAACATAGTATGTGTAAATACTTTTCAGTATGTCCTACTGTATGTACTGTAACCCATGTTTACATGTAGAGTAGCATAGTGTAAAACTCACTATAGAACAAGACATATTGGATAGACACCATACCTGGACGTATTGGTGCCGGTGCTGGTGACCCGCTCACTGTTCCTTTCAAAAGACAAAGACACAAAAAAAACTGTGTACAACTGTTTCATTCAAACTCTGTGTTTGGTCTATTTTACACAACTTCAGCTATTTCTCAATGTTTCAGTGATCTGTTCATTCAGAAATGCTTATCAGCTGTTTCAATAAAGCCTTTGAGCTGCTGCTGTTGCAGAAGTAGAGGCTTTATACTGTATTTAAGGTTTTGAACATTAGGTTTTCATTTCTGGCATGCTGTGTGCAAGCATTTGTAAATAAGACAAGAAAGATCCATAATTTTGGTATTGGGAAAGCTTGTATGTAAAGAAAATCTAAGCATTTTAGAAACATGTTAATTGACTGCTTATTGTGTGAAAACAACATGAATTGTGTTAATGGTATGGTCCACAACCGACGGATATTGCGCTAATTGTGTTTAGAGTTTTGAAAATGTGACTACAGATTGGACAAACGGGTGTTAGGGACTGTAAAAAACTGTAATAGCTAAATATAATAAACGGACAAGAAAGCCAGCGACACCTGAAAGAGCATGTGATATTGGAAGTAAAAGTGAATACTCTAATACGGTAGATTTGTGTCAATATTTAGGTTGTTGTGACACAGTAAACTACCTTGTGTTTAGCCCTAGCCATTTTGCTCCAAGCCTCTACTCCAAAACACTACAAATTGTAGCTTGAGAACCTGAACAAACAGTTGTTTTTTGGTTTTGTTAGCTAGTTAACTAGCTAGAGAGGGTGATTTAGCAAAGCAACCAATGATAACGTCAACATTAACTATTATTAAGCACTACTAACGCTAGCCTCTATTTAGATACGTTAGCTAGTGTGCCAACAAAGCAGTGATAGTCGGCCAGATACTATGATTAGTGAACAAGCTGATACAAGTGATCAGATTTGGCAGTGGCAAAATGACAAAACAGCACAGTAATGACAAAATTCATGTATTCTCAGCCAGTCACTGTGGCTACCAAAAGCCCTCTATTCAGTCTCATAGCACCTCCCTCAAGGAGTGGGCATTTGGAGGAAGGATCTTTGATGGATCACCAGTGTGTATTGAACCTCTCCTCCTACCTGCAGTATTCTTTAGTTTCTTTATCTGGCGGGACATGTTATACAGCAGGGGACATGAACTGACTCACTCATTCACATGTGGGAAAATAAAATTACATGTAAATCATGCCCTCCTTAACTTCAGCATATGTCCACTTATGTAATGAGTCACTAATCACTAAACTGTTGGCTTGCCCGTGTGTAAAACAGGAACATGCATTATGGTTCGATCAGGTCTATAGATTTTGTGTTTTAATGTATTGCTATTACTCACTGTGCTGCTTTAAATAGAGAAAAACATCAACTCTGCTTTGTTCCCCTGAAATTGAGTGAGAAAAGAAAAACAGATGGAGTGCTTCAAGATGGATATTTAAATCAATATTAATTACACTGGAGTTACCTTTCACAGTAACGTGACAGATAACTGGCATTATGGGGACATAATCTGATTTTCATGATCTTCATTGACATTGAGAAAATGAATTAGATTACTGTGATATGGATATTTGGTTAATAATGCAAGCATGGTCATGTTTGTCTACTGTCAGATAATATCACATTTTATTAGAAACAATAGCATGAAGTACAGACCAAAACCAAATTATGTTCAACATCGTGCTCCAGAGATAAATATCCTGCAGTCAGCAACTCTTTGCATCACATTAATTCTTTGGCAAAGATTAGCATTATGTGTACAGGAAAGTAAAGCCAGGTCGTTTGTCTTCGAATTGGACCTTTCACTAGGAATTAATTGTTCTCCATATGTGAAAGAAGAGCATAGAAGCTGACTGCCTGGACATCATTTGTTATAATTATTGTGCCTAATAAAACACAGAAGAACATATACTGATGTGTAGGATAATTTGCACAATTCATCAGCTGCTGCTGCACTCTGGCTGCTTGCCAGTTCTACTAACAATGTACTCACATACTAACAGTGGACGCAAACCAAAAATTCACATACTGTTTACTTGTAATCGTTCAAGAGTGGCCGAAAAAAAGCATATGATGAATGTTATGGCTAAATGTGTTGCTGTCAAAAATCACTGTCAAAGACATCACAAGAATTATCACAAGAAAGATACATGCAGGATCATATTGCAAGATTAATGGTAATAGGATCTAAACATCAAATTGCTTTTGGTGAACTTCATTGTACAAATTCATCTTAGCATTCACCTTAGTTATTTCACCTAATTTTGATCATTTTCAACCTAACAGACAGTAGATCCTTGGGTGATCTAAAACCATACTATAAGTGCCATACTTTAAGAGTTGTTCATGGAGAATTGTGTTCAGTCTATACTTAATAATCTTGTGCCATGGCATGTAAACATATCTTCACTACTAGTTCATAACACGTGTTGTACAACCCTGAATACAGAAAAAATAAAAATAATAATATAGCCGCAAGCAGTCATTAGTGGGGTCCAAGCCCATGAGCAAAATACACACAGATAAACTTAAAAAAAGAAGAAATACAAAAGAATAGGTGCTATTGCAAGGTTGGCCTGATGGTGGTACTATGGAGCATGACAAATGTGGTCTGACGTACTTCGGTGCCCATCGCAAAAATGTATGTGAAGTTTGGTTTCTCTAGCATCAAGTGTTTAGGAATTATGCCTCACTTCCTGTTTGCCTGTCTTTGCCATCATTTGTGTGTAATGGCCAAACTGTTTGGATTTTCAAAGTGCTGTGTAATAGAAATCTAGAAAGTTCAAATATGCTGTGTAAAAACGTGCAACATTTCATGGAGATTCAATCGACTTTGCGGAAGAAACAACAAAGAATAGCTTTAGTATAAAGTTCCAAATGGCTGACGAACACTCGTGGCAGAAATGAAAAGCAGCAGGTGAAATGGATTTGTCTTGAGGCAAGGGATCTGAGGAAAACATTTTCCTACGCCACGCAGTTCAGGAGTTACTGGGTAAAATGTGAAGTTGCTTGTTATAGCACCATCTGCTCTGCTTGCTCTGTGTATTTATTTTTTCTTGGCCGAGTAGCGGGGGGAAATTTGAAAGGTATCCACTAAATTTGGTTGCTCTGGGACTTACGGTCACTGAGCTCCACATCGTTTTAAGGCAAGAAAATTCCAAGGCCTCAATATTCTTTCTGTAGACATCCTTGGAGTTACAAACAATTGGAGAAAACCTATCTTATTTTCTTTTGAAAAAGTTGAGTTTTGGGGATTGTTATTTTCCTTGTATCACTTCATGTCCTTCACTGCGCACTGAATTGGATGACAATTGGCTACAGAAGAGTAGCATGCTGGCTCTTGATGGGTAACCAGTTTGGATTCTACTTTTTAACTTTTTTGCAAAAGTAAATGACAAATCTATTTACTGAGTTTAGTTCATTTTGACCAGAGCACAGAGTGAATCCTGGAAAAAGTCAAATAATATACAATCACTAGTTAAAAAAAAGCCTTGCTATTTCACTTGCAGATTTGTAAATCTACAGAAGTCGCTAAGGGTTGGGTCTTACGGTGCCAAATAGAAAACCAAAGGCATTAACTTATTCCTTTTTACTGCTGTCACTTGACTAGTTGATGGTTTTGTCCAAGAAACAGATCAAAGGCTTTTGCCTTCCTAGGCCATTTCCCGCTTTTGTAGTATAATCCCCTCAGTGACAAGAAGATGAAATATTAGCCAAAGTACCAGTGTCGGAGTTTGAACATGACAGAAGAGCCTTACAGTAATTCAGTTAGTTGTTATGAGTATTTAAATGGATATTGGCACTGAGTATCACCTTCTGATTGCGCTCAAATATCATGTGCATTACACTCATCCTGTCAAGGGAATACAATTCAAAATGGTTTTATATTTGTTTATACTTGCAGTGTCATCATATAATTTCACCCATGCTGTATTTTTGTGGTCAGCATGCCTCCCTAAATTGGCAAATGCCCAGAGCCAACTGCACATTGCTACTTCACAATCATCATTTTGGAGTCGTCCAAATCTCTGACCCAAATTGTAGCGATAAATCCTCCCCCGAAGCTGTTTCAGTACATTTATTTCATTCTTGTTATATGATGGAGCATTTCCCCAGGTGAAAGACTTGGAGAGAGGCCAGCATATCTATCCTACGCTCTTTCCAGTGACAGCCTGAGAAGCCGGTGACCCGTCACAGATGGAACATTGTCCGTGACAGTGATGACCAAGCACCGCGGTGTGGAGACAACCCGAAATCAATGGCCCTGCGTTTAAATTATGTTTACTCAAAGACTCCGTTCATCTCATCTTTAACCGCGGAAATGCAATCAATGCAATCGCTCAACAGTGGTCAGTCATTTGTGTCAGAAAATGGGTCAAAAGTGTGCATCTAATCTACGAAGTCCAAAACAACGTCATTAATATTGGTGCTGTGACACTTACGTAACGCACTATCGTCCCTTTCTTTGAAATCATCCTATGCATAACTGAAAAGGTCATGGTAGGAACTACTGATAATGATAATAGGGTAATTTAGATTATATGCAGGAATGAATACATGCTTTCTCTTCCATGTTGATGAACCTCAGGCAGAATCAGCAGGACTGAAGATACAGCCTGTGGGCATATGCAAGTTTTAGATCTTTGTCATGACAAAACTGCAGGGGGAGGCTCCCAATAAAAGCAGACTATATCCCTCTGTGCTTTCTCTCCTTTGGCTCACAAACTACTAATTGAGTCTGTGATCCATCATCCTTTTCTTCAGACAAACCAGCGGCTCAGACTAAATCGAGTCAGCTACACTCACAGAAACGGGAGATTCATGGTGGAGACCACACAAGGAAACAATTAGTAGCCACCAACCTTGAGGGTCCTAAATGTGGCAGCGGGAGGCCCTCGAGGTATCTTGGTGATATTGTTCACAAGCATAAATCTTTGTCTCTAGACAAATGTCAAGAGGAGCCCAAACAGATCAGAGGATATAGCTGTATAGGCTATATAGGCAATATAAAAGATATGAGTTCCTCAGTGGATGATTCTGGTGCTGGATATTCTTTCCTCCCTATGAGGCTGTAATTCCTGAACTCTGAAAGATTTGTGGAGTATCCCTCAACTTCATTATTAATTAATTTTACTTCCCTCTAAATCTTTGTTAAAGATCCATTCTAATATCTCCATTGTTGAGATAATAGCGATATAAATATGGGTTTTTATTACTTGTGCTCAACTGACTATGGATTTGGCCCATTATAAGACATACTCTGGAGCTTAAAGGAAAAGTCCACCTAAAACACTTTAATACAGTTAAAAAAAAAAAAACAGCTATTACTATTATTCTTTTTTTCATCTTTTAAAATGTTTTATCTGCGCTCCATCTTATGTGTAACATCTGCACGCATCTATGATATAAAACATCAACGCTCAACGTTTTTTGTGCCAAAGAGTAAGAGCTTTTTTCTAGACACCATTTTGCACCGACGTTCAACAATCACACAGGGAGGAATCCATTGTAGAAGAGGAAGAGAGGGTACTGTCTCTACATACAGTAGCCTCAATAGACCAGAATGCAATGCAGCCACAAGATGTGTTGCCCTTTGAGCAAGGGGGCGACCCTCCCTTTTTAATGACTGGAAAAACTCACTGTGCTTGCTCTTGGTGTGGTATCACAATTGCTCTCTCCGGCTACAGCTGAATGGAACAAGTTCACGCCCGTTTTCTGGGAAATGTAGGAAATCACTAACTAAAGCAGAAAGGGAAAGAGGGAAAGTGGGTACACCAAAGAAGTAAATTACAACTTAAATGAAATGTTTGATCAAAGCAACATGAGGGTGTTAATTGCTATTTCTTAACCACCGTTTAAAGCAATACATGCAGAACAAAGGGAATTCAGTATTCCTTCATTTTAATGTTGTTTAGGGTGGGTTAAGCACACTTATCCACAGTGTAGCCACTCTTTGATGACAACTAACAGAATATCAATTAGTAATCAACTACAGTGTACTATTACACTTCAAGTTGTTAATATTCTTTAATATCTTTCTCTCTGCCTGCGGCATTAACCACCTGACAAAATCAGTCTTCATATTACAACACCAGCAGCACTTAGAAAATCCTGAAGCGTAACATTGCTCATTCTGGCCAATTAAAAACGCTCACTGGTAGGCACCCATTAGTCCTTGCATTAGAGTTGATAATCCAGTAACGTGAAAGATGGGCTGAAAATATAGACAGAACGTCTGAACTTGACAAATAAAAAAAACTAATAAAACTGATGGAAAAAGTAATTGGACATTGACATATTATTGACATTCATGCTAACAGGGGGAAATAGACTTTCTGGGCTGACATTGTTCCAATGGTGATGGCACACACACACACACACGCACACAAATAGGGAAAATTGTGAGTCATATTGTGTCTTGTCATCGTTCGTTGTCCAGATTTCACCATTTTGACAACTTTACCCCTTCACGTTGATCAGTCTGGATCTGCACAGTGTAATTGAGTCGGTGTATTAATTGTAAAACCTCACATCTGTCAAACTTTTATCAGCTTATATGAATGTCTGTTTTCTTCAGCGGGGCTCTGCGGTTTAATGCAACACATTGTTAAAAGAACAAAGGCATGGTTTCATTTGTAAAGCTTTTTTTAATAAATCTGTCTCCAAACTTCTCCAGCAAAAAGGCAGTAAAAACCCTGCTCAGAAAGTAATACATGCACAAATAGAAAAAAAACATCTCAGAGAGCAAGAATAAATTACACATTACCACGAAATCTCCATTATTTTATTAAGAAGGATTTTCTAGTATTCAAAATTCTTAAATAAGACATCCTTTATTTGTTGCACAGGAATTGTGTGGTCTGTATTTGCTAATTGAAGAATGTGCAATTATTTTAATCCAGTCATGTAGAACAGAGAGCAAAACAATTAATTCAATAGGGATTATAGAATAATATCAAGGTAGAAATTCTGTCTTATCTGGGTAATTTCATTTAAGTGGCTTGGCAACACATATACACACACTAATGCCTTCTTATAATCCTGTTTCTTCAGTCGTTAATGCTAACCTGGTCATTATTTTTGAATTCTGCACTGTATGTCAGTTGCATTGTGTTGTGTGCAAATTGCATGTGTTGTTTTGCACTTAATATTCACTGCATGATAACAAAAGCTGCCAAGTCAGCATTTATTGTATGCTTAACAGTACCACAACTTGGGGAACATCATTACTAATCCTAGAGCTCAACTAGCGTCGTCACTGGGTGAGCTGAGCGTCCCACATGGAAATGTATTTTCTTATATTTAAAATAACTATGTGTGAATATTTGTGCAAATACTTTTGATAAATACATAAATATATTAATCACATTTGTTTATATATATAGCGGCATGTATTTTCACATAAGCCCCCAATGTATATATTCAGATATATGTACTATCAAAATAAGTTAAGATATATTTGCTAAATATACTGTATGTATTGGAATATATTCATAACATATATGTCTTATTCAAACTGTCATAAATATATTTTGCCAATATATGTAAATATATTCCTACACCCTACATTTATGTCCATATATAAGAATTGTGTATGGGATACTTGATGAGAATAAGAATAATTGTTGCCAAAAGCAATATATACAAATATATAATATAAAAGTGTCTGTAGGTTGAAAAGCACTGATTTCTCATGTGAAATTCTAGCTTGAATAACAAATCCTAGCTAAAATATAGAGTACAAGAAACACAAGTTTTGTCTTGGTGGGAATTACGTGACAAAGACGATGAGCTGAGCTGGCCCTGCTGTGCTGACTGTCCATCTCAGGGAAACAGATGGAAAACATTCTGCGGTATTTCTGAGGGCTCTTGAGGTGATAGTTTTGGTTGCATGTGGCTGGAGGGACAGCACTAACAGGTTCCCAGACCACACTGGATCCTCATCCGTAATAAAATCTCGCGTCATTAGAGACCCCGCAGGTCAGTTTCTAAAAGGGGTTTTCAAATGTCACACAATGACAGATGAGAAATATTTTGGAGAGTTTTCTTACCCTCAACTTGGAATGCACTAGCCGGTAACCGGGACTGGGATTTTACATTCAGTGATGCTTAACCACAGACAAGAATGCCCCATTGTAGCAGACCATATGTTCACAGAAATGAGCCTGAGGACTTTTTGTGTCACAACATATCCAGGGATATCAGTGCTAAATGCTGAGTGTTTCGGTGCTCTTTCTGCTCAATAATACAACACAATGTCTGAGTCTAGCAATCTAAACAGTTATGGATTACACAAAGAACAGATCAGGATGTGTCGATGGACAGTTTTAATATCATTTGTCATCCCATAAAAATAGAATTTGCTACCCTCTGCTTGAGGACGGTGCTTTTCTTTGTTTTGTTTGTGAATCATTGTGTTCGTGGACCTTACACTCAAATGCAAATCTTCAACTTCAACTTGCAAAAACGAGACTAAACCCCGGGGCAAAATCACGCAGTAAGGAGGCAACGTTAACTACCTAACTTCCTAGTAAGGTGACTTATGTCTGTGGCCATGTTGAGAGAGAGCTAAATGAAATGGACACTACCAATGTGCATGTTTGATGTTTTAGAGCAACAGTTGGCTTGAAAAGTATCTATTTCCTTTGGAGTGAAAATGGCTTAGCCACGAGGGGTAAAAGGGCTGGATATGGTTTATCAGTATCATTTCTGTATGCTTCTACTGTGTAATATGTGTTAAGAAGACAAGGTTTTATTTAATATTGCAGTATTCATTCTTTCTCACTCTTCTGTGAAACCTTCTGTTTTGTTTGCCCCCAAAGGTAAGGCGAGACAACACAAAAGTAATTGCAAATCTAAGCTTTCCATGCATTTAAATGCTCCATTTCCAGAAGAGGACAAGGACGTTGAGTTGCTAAAGGAAACTTTGAAGATCAATAGCAGCTTTGCTGTCCTTTTGCCTCATTTCCATTACAAAACTCAGTTGTTTTGGTATCATACTTGAAAAATTACACAACTTTTACCCAATAAATTAGGGCCTATTTTCTTGTGCTCACAAATGTTACTAAACTAAACACTTTTATTACTTGTGCTCAACTGGATATCATAAATAACCATTACCCTTACTATTTCGAGAAGAGCGAGGAGAGAGGATGACAAAAGGATAACAGAATATGAGAATACAAAATAAAAATCAGTGTTTCTTGATTTTGGTAGATCTTGGCTTACCTCTTGTGAAGACAACAGTATTTTCCGCCCCCAAATTCCACAAAACAGTGCAGAGAAAATCCACCCACAGTGCATTTCTGTGTATTGTATTCTTTCTCATACTGAAACACAACATGACTGCAATTTGTTTGGGGTTTCTTTGGGCCTCGCTTTGACCTATTACAAAAATTGGATTTTTCATTCTGTCTTAAATAATGTCTTATTGAGTGAAGCAAAGACTCCTTAAACCTTTCACTCTCAAACACAAATGCACTTTGGAAATGTAGGCATGTAGGTGTTCGGCAGGAAAAACACTGCGTTGAATCAAAGGAATATTGATAAGGTTTTTTTGAACAGATTTTGAGACACCTGCAGCAGCAGTTCAGCCAGAGCGTTGGGGACATTTGGGTCCCAGGTGCCAACCGAATGCTCACATGTCCTGATACTATTCAGAGTTCAAGAGGAGGGCAGTGTCAGGGTTCATTAAGCTCACACAATGAGCTAGTGGCTATTGTCCAAAATGCTTTAAAAGTAAGCAGTCTCTATAAATTTCACCTTAAACGCCAACGAACAATAGAGCAGTTCTGAATTGTGCAGCACAGCGAACAAGTAGTGAATGACTAGATTTAGATAATAGGCTCAGGGATGCAAACTTCCATACCGCGAGATTGAATTTCTTCTATGTATTACACTGTGAATGCGAGCTAATGAAACATCATCAAGCGAACGTGAACGCTTGGAATATGTCTGCACAGGCCCTGGCTCTGAGGGCAACGCGACAGTTTCATCAGCAGTACCGGTTTGAGCGAGGTAAGAAGCGTCTTCACTCCACTAACTTCACGTTAACAGGGTTGCAAACTTGTCATCTTTCAGAGAAAATCGCTGTTGAGGCTGTAGTTCAGGTTTTATTAATCTTTATACCTTTTGATATCTTACCATATCTCCTACATTATGATCTAAGGTATTATTTACAGATTAGGGGATCTTGGGTGATTCTTTTTCAACGCAGAGACAAGAAAATAATTTATCAAAGTCAGCTTAAGACCGGTTTGCCTTGCCCTTTCTGCCTTGTGCTTCATTATTCTCATCATTATAGTCTGTTTGAACTTGAGCAACAGTGCAGGTCATTATTTTCAGGACGTGTATACTGAGGCCAAGAGCAATGTGTTGGGATGGAGTCCAAGATAAAAAAGCAGTACTTTGTCGGATGCTCTAGGGTAGGGATGTCCAATCATGTGCCACGGAGGACCGAGTGTATGCAGGTTCACACCCTCAACCAGAGAGGGGGGATTAATCAGTGAAATCACTTGGTGTAGTCTTTGGTTGGAATGAAAACCTGCATACACTCGGCCCTCCATGGCACATGATTGGACACCCCTGCTCTAGGGAGTCCATCGCTGAACTTGACTGTGAATTCTTGTGTGATGATTCATAACACAAAGCTGGCTTGAAAAATCATGTTTGCAAGTTTTATTTAACTTCACTTTTATGATTCAATCAAAAGTACTTGAGAATCATTCAAGATCCCTTAAAGGAAAACTCAATTTGTGCTCAAGGCCTTGATCATTTTGTTGTTTGATGTTTCAGTGAATGTCATGTGCTTTGTAGCAACTTCCATTAAGGCTGGGTTTTAGAGGTCAAAAAATCTACGATACAAGATGGATTATTTGCCTTTTGATCCTATATACAAAAACACATTTTATAGTGGACCATGAGATATGAACACCTTGAATGAGACTGATATATCACGTGACATTGGAATACAAAAAGTGATGAATAGAATGGATGCCAAATATGTAGTATATTTGAAAACATGGAAACTGAATAATATGGGACCTATAAAGAGTAATAAAAGACACAGTTTCATCCTGTCTCCGCCCAGCAGATACTTTTGTGTCTGTAAAACCAGGGGTGGGGGGGGTACGCACCTCTGACACATCCATTTGAAAACATATTGGAGATTAGCCTGCTAGCTAGCTAACATTACACAATGGAGAGTGACACAATGTTGAATTTACGTCCAGTATTGATAGGTTTCACCATGCATTAGTCATACAAATATGTTACCAGCTCATAAATGTACGTGATTTAACGCTGAATTTCTCTTTAAGACCATTTCAGGCCACTTGTGCCATGTAAGCCACTAAGAGAATATGCTGAGCAAAACACTATTTTTGTGTCCTTACTGGTGTTTGTGCATACTGCTTGTGACTTTTACTGCACAGATATCAGCGTGGGAGGCGTTATTATAGCGACTACGGTGAAACATGCCCTCGCAAAACGTCCACATGGAACATATCATTCGACTAGGTCATCAGCGTATTTATTTGCCGGGCCCGGTCTCACCCTCCATTCCCGTCAAAACATGTTGGCTCCTAATTCCATGGTTAGATGACACTCTGGTTTGGAGAGTTTAAGTTTCAAGGCCTAATGCTCCCCCGGAGGCAACACTAATCCTAGATTCAAGGTGATAATTCTTACGAAGAGACACCTTGTCACTACGTGTACAGTTGCAGTGTGTCATGGCGCTCTGGAGCTGCAATAACTTTAATTCAGTAATTCACTGAAAGCAACATGAAATTGAAGTTCAGTGACTGAGCAAATTGAATAACATACCAACATTTAGGCGATATAGAAAGGGAAAATCCACCCTTAACCAGCCTGTAATCAACTGTAGTTCAGTCATGGATTGTGAGGAGGAACACGTCTCTCCCAAAGCTAGAGACAAAAAGGTCAAGCCTCTTCTGATGATGCCATCAAGTGGCAAATCCCACACCTGCTCTACTGAAAATGAATGAGGGACTCAAATTTGGGGTCACAGTAACTGTTCCCAGCGTGGTTTTCTGGCTTTGTGTGCACATTTTGAGATTATAACCGATAGCACTTTGACGAAATGAAGCTCATTTACCTGTGAAAGATCAAACAAAGTTATTCTATCGTCGCAGCGGGGCAGGTCTAGGTTTTGTCTCAACATGAGATACTGTTTGGTTCTCTTGTTTCTATCTTTGGGAGAGAGTTGTCCATGTGCACAAATTTTTTTATCGAAATATTGATTAAACTGTCTAAAATCAAAGATCATGGGGATGGGTTTATGGATTTTTACTTTAAATCAATGAGCAAATGATCATAACAATGCAGATGCCTCTCCTTTCCCCCCCCAAACCTTGTTGAAAGCTGACAATGTGTGCAGTTTAGCATGTAGCAATCGTATAAGGAATACACACACACACACATACAAGGCACCTGTGTGAGCTCAAGTGTACAAATATCCATTCCTATTTCTCCTCATTTAAGCATATCTGAAAACATACACTGCAACAGATAAAATCTAATCAGAAACATGCCAGCCCGAATCCACCTTGTATACGGGAACGCATTTCAAATAAAGCGTAGTTATCTGTAGAAAGAAAAATGAGTGTAAACATGTAGATGTCCAAAGCTGTGGAGCCATAAAAACAAAAGGATATACAGAAGAAGAACCGTGGAATTATAATTAGACTGCCGTTCACTGGGCTGGCACCTGAATTGAAATTGTTCTACCTCATGTAACTTGGTAGCCACTGTGCAATATGCAGGTACTGTCATTTAGAATCCCCATGGGGTATTTAGGGACAGTATGTATACGCATGGGTTTTTATTAACACTGCATTTCTACTTTTTCCCTTTATTTTATAGTATGTGTAGTAGTAGTATATTGCATGTTCTTGACAGGCAGTGCAAAAACAAGAAAAGACAGTTAGACAGATCCTGTTTACCATGATGGACATGAGTATAACCACTGTCCCAAATAAGCTTTTTGACTCTAGTATAGTATAGTATAACAGTATAACATTACGTTGTCAAAATTGTTCACCACTTTCAAAATAAAACCCAAAAAAATTTGACATGTGAAAACCACTGGGCGGGATATTTTTGAGAAAAGACTTTTCACCCTGCATTTATGGTCTGAGAAAAACTATGCTGCCAAAAGGTGGTCAGTGTTACTCACCAGATCTTCAAAGCTTTCTTTATATTGAGTAGGAAGACAGCAAGGAATTTGGTCAATGGATTTTCCATAAAGAAAAAACAACCCTCATCTCAAATACAGCCCACCCTGAGAAATTGTTTGATATCAATTGATGCATCAGTTAGTGAAAGGGTTGAGTCAACAGAAACTGGTTGAATCACATTTTGATTGGAGCTACAAGTCTCATTACTAAACTGGTTGCAGAGGAAAGAGGCTGAATATCTGAGCAGCCTTGTTTTCATAAACAAATGCACCACTTTCAGAATACCAATATGCACCAGATACTAAAAAGGTTTACTTGAACATTTTGAATGTTTTCATTTCTCATCTTTTATTTATACTCATAATGTATTATTTTTTTACTTGAGCATTCACTTGCGTCAGTAAAAGAACATCAAACGGTGTCATGGAAAAGCTTAAAGGTAAACTGGCTCGGTACCAATTCAGTTGTTTTTTTGCTGATTTCCATTTGCAGCCATGGCACACGGCCAATGCATGGTTGAGGTGATCCTGGATCATGGTGTTCCTCAGGAAGGTTTTATTTCAGTTGTCTTGAATGAGGCGTGTAGCTTATGTAAAAGCTAACATTTAAACAGGTATATTGAAGTGATTCAATATAATTTCCCCTCAGTGCTCTCTAAAGAGGCACTGATATTTGCACTTTTTGTTTGCATATGCACAAACTAGCTAGCCAATTCTTTACTGACCTTCTGTTACCGTCTCTGCTTCTTACCATGCTGGACGTGAGCCAGTGGTCGGTACGGCAACAAGTCCCGGGATGTTGCTGAGAGCTGCCCCATCAAAATCTGATGTTTTCAGTGGCTTCGGCTGTAGTAGAATCTTTTTTACTCAAACAACCATTTTTATTGTATAAGCAACAATTGCATTGTACACATTGGCTAGCTCTATAATATGAACTAAATATAAATGGAAACGTTTTGAAAATAATTTCCACACCACTTTGCCACTGTGCAGTAGGGTCAGCCTCGGGTTCATTTTTCATTTGTTGCTACAAAAAACAATATAAAATAAATAAAGTACATAAATAATAAATACAGTATAAAGGGTATAATACACGATTTGGTGCATTTTAGATGAACTTTCTCCAAATGTGTATTAATTTACTTATTCTGTCTATGCATGTAGAGTTATTTGTTACATGTGTTTGTATGTAAAGAAAACAAACAGTGAAATCAAAAGGAATTCAGCACCTAAAGCATATTCCCCAATCACACTCCTCCTCGCCAAACATCGCATCAGATTACCGTCAAAGCTCAGGATTTTCAAACTTCTTCAATGTGATAATGTAGAGGTGACTTTCGCTCGAAAAAAAACAAAAAAACTCAAAAGCGTTAATTGGTTTTCATCTCCTTTTTTGTCAAATGTAGATTCAAGTGCACTGGGTGTAACAGCGCAAAGCCATCAAAAACA
The DNA here is from genome assembly GCA_034670405.1 of Hoplostethus atlanticus. Lineage (NCBI taxonomy): Eukaryota > Metazoa > Chordata > Actinopteri > Trachichthyiformes > Trachichthyidae > Hoplostethus > Hoplostethus atlanticus. The sequence continues at coordinate 1,522,805 of JAXDDX010000114.1, forward strand.
TTATACTATATCCAGTTTTCACAACTCTAGTCTCTCTCACACACACACACCTTGTAGTACTTTAAACAAGTCCACACTCACATACTGTGTGTACATGGAAGCCCCCAGCAGAGTCATCCACACAGCACAGCCCACAATAAAAGATGGCATTTCTGCTCCCAGGGACTGTGCGAAGTAAAATATTAGCCTCAATTTACAGCTTTGTGTCTGCACAGCAGGGGAGGCGTGTGCAATACAGGTGGACCTGACAAGCTGCTGAAGTACCTTTGTTCCTCGGAGCCTCCCGTCCGCGGAATAAGAAAAACAACATCAGATATTGGAGGTCAGACAGTGGATTTCCTGTAAAGGGCTGACTGACTGGGAGTGCACAAATTTCCCCTGCATATTCCCAAGCCTCTCCTCGCCAAACATCGCATCAGATTACCGTCAAAGCTCAGGATTTTCAAACTTCTTCGATGTGATAATGTAGAGGTGACTTTCGCTCGAAAAAAAAACAAAAAAACTCAAAAGCGTTAATTGGTTTTCATCTCCTTTTTTGTCAAATGTAGATTCAAGTGCACTCGTGATCCTCTTTCAACCCTCGCTGAACCTAGGCCCCCCCTCCTCCTCCCACAGGACTACTCTCAGTCACAGTTAGAGGACTAGAGACAGGTGTCAGGAACTTTGATGTTTCAGAAGTTGACAGGCGAGTCCCAGGGCGACGTCCCTTCCCTGCGAGTCTTATCTCAGCGCAGATAACGGCGGGATCTGTTAAGAGGTGCCATTCACGGGTGCGCGGGGAAATACCTGCGCTGGATTTGCAATCTGCAGATGACAGTGGATCTAAAAAGTGAGCCCCGGCAGGACACGGATATGTGCTGTATTTTGCTGCATTTTCACATAGCTTGCAATCACTAAATCCTACTCTACTAAAAGGCTTGCTACTCTGTGCTATGACAGAATCCTAACCTTCACTGGCAAGGACAGACTTGTTTATAGATAATAGAATCCATTTTTATTTCAAATGCCACTTAGTGCCACAGCAATTCTCAGATCTTTAGCATGTCTGACATAGCGATATTACCCTCAGCTGAAAACGAGTGATTTCAGGGTACAATGTGCAGCAACACTCTGAGCTAAATTCTGTGTATTTGAATTGATGTCACACATTTGACATCCGAGTTGTCAGACTAAATTTTGTCTACGCCGAGGATAAAATATACTCCATTCTAACCTGAGAAGAAAAATGTTGAAAGAGCTCAATGCAATTTCCAAGGGGCCAGCTGTGGATGTGGCTCGTGTAGCCCTTCAGGATAATAAGGGTTCTGTTTCTTTTTTGTACTGTCAAGACACCAAAGGGGCTCGTCATTAATTGCAAATGGGGTTAGAGACAATTTCTTTGTCATTCTGTCTCAATTAGTGGGGATTCATCAGCAGCAGCAGATGTCAGACAGGGAGTTGTTGAGTTTAGTCCGGTCTTTATGATAGTCCCCGAGGGCAAACGTTTGCAGCACAAAGGTACACGTGACACAGTGCAGCAGGACAAAAATATTGAGTCATACTTGGCAAAAGAATAACAGTCCGTCGTGAAGTACCTCAGAGGCCACAGTTCCAGTAACTGCAAAAAAAAAAGAGTAACTGAAGCACCGTTGTAAAAACCTCTTTCCTGATAAGTGTCTGGGGGGGGAAATAAAGCAATTGACTACCTTTTAAAATATGGCAGTCGCACCATGACAGCTTTTTAGTCACATGCAAGATTTGAACCCCTTCAGCCCTGAGGGTTTTTGGGGGGAACATTACACACCCAAAATGAATCAAGTATAGCTCCACAACCATGAGGCCCACATGCATAATCTTGGGCTCTATTGATCATCGGCTATCGTCGAGCGTAATGAAAAGTCGTGCGCAATCCTCTTCAATTGGCTGGTAGGGCCTAGAGTGATGAGTGACAACTCATTTGAAAGATCTCAACCAATAGATTCATCAACAACCGGCAACAATCTGCAACTTACTGGATAGACAGTAGATTGTGCCTAGACTATTTCACATACGTTGTAATACATGAATGTAATGACGACGAAGGAGTAAGTAATCCATCTTAGTTGCCTTTGATGAAAACCAGGCTGCTAATACACTGTAGGTTGTAGAGCTCAGGATATGGATTCTCTCGTTTCAGACGAGGCCAAACATGTCTGTGTGGAGCGAGCGGAATATCTTAGCAGCGGCATTCAAATGTTGCCACATCTTGAATTTAAAAAATCAGGCATAGTTTGGAGTAAATACACTTGGTTTGCCTTTAATTTTCAGGAAGTGAAAAATGACACTGTGCCAATCAAGTTCAGCTACGTCACAAAGTTTTCTCACGTAAATTATCGCTTCCTAATTTCAAACTATTTCCAGAGGCTGTGATTGTGACTGCCTCAGTTTGAGCCATAACTGAAAGGGGAAAAAAAAATCAATATCAAGATGCTTCTGCACCACTCGAGCCCATTTATCCTCAAAATAAGAACTATTGATTACAAACTCGGCGTCCTGCATATCTGTTGCAGTGTTTGCATTTTCAAAACACAGTCCACATCAAGGTGAGGAACTTTGGAGAGAGATTGTGAAAAAGTATCTTTCTCTGTATTTGATTCGCCCCTTTCTGCAGCTGTGACTCCCAAGTCTCGACCCAGATGCATGCTCATTATTTCAGTCACAAACCATTATTTTTCCATGGAGACCAAATCAAAATAATGACATATAATAATGATTCCATAACTTGCGAGTGACATTTTTTTTTAGGGCTTATGGTATTTGTACGATGAGTGCCTTAATCTACACAGTGGATGATATATTGCAGGAATACTAATACTAAAATAAGCACTCATGGGTGATTATAAGCAAGGATATGAGTAAATATCTGTATCCACACACAGCCTTTAAGATTCTTCTGAGAAAATCCCCTGTGCATGCAACTCTTCATCCTCGATCAGCAGCAGTTGGTGCTCATTTGTCATTGTCTGGGCTACGACAAAACCAAATTATGGTGTGCACAGCAAAAGTACAAGACATGCCTCATGTGCCCATTGACAGTTTGCTGCTGCACCTGTGTGGGGGAAAAACTGAAAGCATTCCAGACAAAGAAGAGTTCAATATGCTCGACAAGGGTCTTGTCTTATTTTTAAAAAAGGTCCATTCCCGGGGTCGATTGACATCCTGAAAGCTCTTGTCCCCTGTGTGAGTTGAAAATAACAAGCTTCATCCTGCTAGTGATACACCCATCTTTCTCACAGGCTCTTATTCTGATCTAAAGGTCTAAAGGGGACTGAACACACGGACAAGCCTTTTTAGAAGCTACCTTGATAGTAAGGTATTCTCAGTGGCAATCCGGATCTATCGAGGTGTCTGTGGTCACTCAGATCTATGACGCATGTATGCGCAGAGGAAGGGACACGGACACGGCGGATACGTTTTCACACTGACACCAAAAATATGACAAAACGAAAAGAAATTAGTTTCATACGCCCGCTGAAGCGTCGCACACAGACTTAATAGCTGAATGTATGAGTCTGGGCTGCGTTTACGGTTCAGTTGCAATGCGTCACTTAGATGGAAAGTATATTAATGTTCGCGGTTGCAGCACAATAAAGTAATTGTACTTTTCAAAAGACTCAATAACCATTCGGGGAGTTATCCGAGCGGGGCAATCTGCTCACAGCGTAACTTGATGGATATGAAAATACCATGTTCATCAAACAAGTATCCGCCCATTGCGCGACGGGACCGAATGCTGTAATTCTCTCAGGCTCACAATTAGTAAAATACAAAGCTCGTTTGGGAGATAATGCGCATCTTGTAATGCCCGCCAAATCTTAACCCAACAGTTTGAATAGGTTACGGTATCATCCATCACCCCTGCTACGAGAGAATCAGACATCGCATTGTGTCACGGGGCCATGGTAATGTATATTAATGGTCGCTCCAAGCCAATAAATGTAATATGTAACCAAAATTATGGGAGAGGTAATGCAAGTCCTCTCACTCACATTAAACTTCATAAAATATTCCCTCTAGATGTTTTCCTTCTGGTGAATTAATAACTGCGGTACTTGCTGAACTCGGGTTTCCTAATGATCTCGGAAAGATTTAGCAAAACGAGACTCTTAAACGGTTGGCTTTTTTGCAATGCAGCAAAATGTTTGCAAAAGGTCTGCTGTGCAGCTTCACGATGAGCACACCACACCACATGTTCACATCACAGCTGTGTATGCAAAGGATAGATCATAAATATAACTTATGTTGTGAAGGGGATGAACCAGTGAAGGCATGTAAACCTTTCGTTCATGTAAAAAAAAAAGATAATTAGCAAAATTAAGATAAGATGAAATTTTATTGATCCTTGTGGGAAAATTAGGTTGCAGTAGCGAAAGTAAGAGGATTCGAAAGAAAATAGAATATTAGCACAAAAAGAAAAGAGAATATAGGCGATAAAAATAAACAAAATAGAATACAAACTTTTGTGGGGTTCTATAAACATATGCTGCTGACATTACGTCGACTGTTAGAGTGGGAAGTGTGGGAAACGGCATGGATTTGCTTAGAGATGTTTCTACCAGTCTTAATTGCTTTATTTACACAGATGTTTCAAAAAGCTAAAAATGTCAGTTTACCATGTGAAATACTGGAACATACACTAATGAAAATATCATTAGTGTATGTGTAAGTGGATAAATGTGTTGCAGATAGAAGAATTACCATGGATACGGTTTCCTCAGACAGAATTGTAGATGTTTTGTGCGAACACACACACCGAAGGCGTTTCACTGGGTGTCGTCAGAGGTTGAGTCAGTCAAAGCGAAGTGGGTGGGGGGGTGGGGTTCAAATCAAATGTCCTTGGACGGGGCATCAGAGGGAGAAACATACACTTTTTTTGTTAAAGAGATCAAGAAAAGTTTTGCAATTGTTGCATCACATATCTGTCTGTCTGTCTAAAGGCATTCACATACAAACGCCATCATATGTGCATAACCAGCCCACACTGATCACAGTATACAGCAGTTATCTGTCTCTCTCTCTCTCTCTTTCTCACACACACACACACACACACACACACACACACACACACGTTGCCTCTTCACGGAGCCTTGAAAAGACCTGCCTTTTGCCATTTCATTACCTTGGTTCACAAGTTTGTAGTCGACGCCATATTAAAAAAGGTTGATTGAATCCGAGTGCTGCATGCTACCTCCACCCCAGCCCGAATCAGGCCAGTGGGTGATTGGAAAATCAGCAGCCTCGTATGCACGCATATATACTTAAAGGATGTGTGATGCTAGCGCTGGTGATGAGTCTTTTTTTCACTCTACGCAAACATGAACAATACTTTTCCGGCTGAGGCTGGTCAAGGTGGATGTCTACTGTCTAACGGCAATGACGACATTAGTGCGTAATGTTTATTGACCTTCAATAAGGTTTTTGTCACAATACAGTCAGTGGTGAAAGCATTCCATAGTTGAGGGATGATGGCTCTTTCTGCTGCTATGTCAGGAGAGCTGTATGTTTGATCAATGGAAATATAGGAGATGAATGTAAGCTATTGATTCTAAAATATTTATTTCCTTATATGTTAAGAAATGCCGTGAGCGTCCCCTAAGATCGCCTTTGGTTAAATACACATTATATGTAATGTTTGTCAACCTATCAGAATCGCTGCATTGTTTTTGCGTCTCAGTGGGGTTTTCAATGGATAGGGACATTTGGCACATTTAAGCCTCCTAGTGCAGAACAAAGACTTTTCTCCTCATTTTGAATTTTTTGAATTTCAGTTTCAATGACAGCCATGAAAGCATCCTCATTTTGATGCACAGCTCTACACTTGCAGCATGTGCCTCCGCTGTGGCATGGCATCGTTGTGATTTATTTTCCCATGGCCCATCTTGTTATTACAGATCAATACCATGTTCATAACCAATTAGCCCATTTAGCATTAATACATAAGAAAAAATACAATTTCAAAGTCACATTACCACAGTTATTCTCTATTTTCTACAGTGGACACTATGTCAAACATAGGAACAATGATGCATACACCACACAATGGTGTGGCTTGGGCCACTCTTAACAGGATGAATTAAGTTGGGATCTAATTTATTAAGTATTGTGTAAAAACTCTATAGAATGTGTCGAGTGAATAAAGCAAATTTTAGTTTCTTATCTGTGACATGAATGGTGACCCCAGATTTTTTCCCCTCTCTATAACTTACACCACCTGGATTTCAAAAGGACCTTGCAAGCCTGTAGCCTCGTGTCAAGGTAGCAGATTACTCTGCCTTCAGTGGCACCGTTTGCCCCATTGTGCTCAAAATTACTTTTTGGCATTTCATTCATCTTGAAGATAATATAAATTATGCGTAGGCAACCTTCAGGACCCTACAAGATCAGATACCGTCACATCAATGGAACACATTTCACCTGGGCACCCCTATCTAAGCTAGTGGTACAATGAGGTTAATTTGTATGTAAATACAGTACGGGGCCCCTGTCCTGTCATTAATTCAATTTGGCAAAATCACAACACAAATTGAGATCGTTTTCACTCTCGTCACATGGCTGAACTTGATAACACTAATAACTTTATTTCATTACATGCCCAGATAGATATGTGAATTGAATACAGGCCCCATTCAAGGCAAGAGAGGAAAACCCATACAGATAATTGCATTAAGTGAAGTGAAGCAGCGAAAAACGAATGCGTGATCTGAGGGGACCTTCGTCTCATAGGTGCCACAAAAGAAACTTTCTTCTTCAAAGAGATAAGGGGGTTGCATAAGATCACTTGCAGCATCACTTGATATTGAACAACTGACAAAAAAAGCTTTTCTTTTAATCCAAATATGCTTCCCAAAAGAAATTAAGCCGTTTTGAAAGTCTTTTTAGTCTATATCCCTAATGTGAGTTGGTTAGAAAGCTGGTGCCCTTGGAATAGAGAGGGATGGTTGTTAACAGCTCCCCTGTAGTATTGAGGGAAAATATTGCAGACTTGATTTGTTGCCATTATTATACATATCACATCTCTGCAGTGCATTGTCTGCTGCCAGGCTTGGCAGTGTATTTGATAGTCAGTGGAAAGCCATCTCTCCCAGGGGTGCTGTATATCGAAAATCCTAAGCGTGACTAAATAGACCGGCCTTTGCCATTATATTGGCTCCCATTTACCCTTCACCGCTTCGCCAGAATCACTTCTCAGCGGTAACCTTTGCTACAGACCCCCATTCTCTGCTGAAGAGAAAGCTGCTGTGGTCACAAGTGAGAGAAACAGCCAGTAGTGTTTGGAAGATCCCGGCCATTTCTTTGCCAAACAACTGCGTGCTTTGGAAAGGGCGTCATGAATCAGCAGCTGGGCATCACCTTTGGAACTGGGCATTGCCACGCAAACTGGGCGAGATACTCCCTTGGCAATGCGTCCACATAACAGGAGGAGGGTGAAAGAGGCCATTTATTCATGACAGTTCTGCCAATCAGAGACGATTGAAAGGGAAGGAGGATGGCCTGATAGACTGAGGGAGTGCACAATGAGTGAAAAGGGGAAACAGAGCATGAACATGTTCAGACAGACTTGGTTTTCCTTCCCATCTCTCTTTCATCGTAGAATCCTCTTATTCCCACTCCCATTATTCCTACTCTTCTCCCACTCACATCCTTCTGCGCACTCCTCTCTTCCACCATCCCATTCTCATTTCATTATCTTATTTTCTTATTTCTCCCCATCTCCTGCCCTCCTTGCCGACCACGGGACAACGGCCATCATCAAGCTTCCTGGCTCTGGAGGACCTGAGCTGTCTGGTGGTTTCATCTGGCCGCGTGCCATCAGAAGTATTACTACACCGTGTGCAGAATGAAAGAGGAACACCCCCCATCCCTCCTTTTCTGAACAGTTCAAAACAAGCTATGAAAGCACGAGCAGCGCCTGTGCAAATCAAAAGACAAGATGTTACCTTGCAAGATTTGTATTCAATCCATTCATCATCGTTTGTTCTGATGTGTTGACAGGAGAGGTACAAGACATGACTGAAGAGTAGTACTTTATTTTTTCTGACTTTGGTCTATATTCAGCTACATTCATTAGCCGATGAGCAGCAGTGGGTTTTCAGCTTCTACGAGGGAGGCATGCGTTTCTGATCTGCAAGGTCTTGGAGAGGTAGTGCAGGAATCGCCAACTGTATTAGGAGATTACAGCTTTACTGTGGCCCCAGGTGGGCATCTATCTGTCAATTTCCAAGCTGACCTTTGAGAGTTAATAAAGTCCTGACCTTTGCAATAAATCGGTAAACATATATGCATACAACCTAATTTGAAAGGAATATTTTTTGTTTTCCATTCCTTGCATGTCGTTTAGAGAAAATTGACCGATGGATTTGCTTGTTTGCTGCAGAACTGGCTTTCTGCTATTGCTGCCCGTGAACCGAGGACCTCCAATATGGCCGCTACAGGGTGAGTCAGGTCACCTGGCATGAGTCATATGTGCAGTTTGTCTGACTCAGTTCTATCGCTGGTAGTAGATCTGCCTGCCAGTGTGCTCAATACCCTACAAGTGAAATGAAAATATCTTGCCACATACAAAGAGTCCCAGTAAAGCCAATTACCATCGCTTTCATTGTCGCAAGGCATGCAGCTCTGTGGGTTTGTAATGAAGTCCCCTACCATTCGAGCAATGGGGGGGGGGGGGGGCACTGTTTCCTGTTTTTAGGGACTCCTCCTCCTATGGTGTCAATAGGATAATTAGTTGCTTTTATCTTTTCCTCAGTCTCCATTACACTGTTTCACAAGTGGATGAATCCATCCATGCTCATGCGCACCTTTAATTATCCATCTTAAATTATCCATCATATTTTAACCAAGCTTATAGGATTTTATTTTTTTTCAGGAGAATTCAAAACATTTGTCACACTCTCACATGGCATTACAATATCTGGGATACTGTAAGATTTATATTGATGTGCTGCTGGATCAAGCCGCAGAATCAAGCTGCATCATGAAACAGCTTAACAAAGTCTGAGTAGGAAACAACATGAGCACTAATCCCTTCAGAAAGGACAAACTAATTAGCGTTAAAGGTCTTTTGACTTTGATGTGTTCACACTGTTTTCTTTCTGCCTTCCATGCTGATAGAGAAAATTGATGCGGCATCATCTGAATGTCATCGCTTTATGTAACCGTTTTCAGATCTCGACGTGGGATCATTGATATCTGCGTGTTTGCTTTGATGTCGCCCATTTGACATTTTTAGCATCCAGTCATCATTAATTCATCGGAAAAATATCTTCAGAGTGCTCAGATGTGTAAAATGGCCACAGATCTCCCTTTTAATTGAAATGCGGAGCCGCACACAACACATTAGCATCGATGTATGTATCAATGTGTCAAGGCGTGTAAGAAGTGACGCTCAAATAGACGTGCTTGATATCTAAAATCACAAGGAGCATGTGAACTGCTCTTATGCTGCAGAGATGGTGTATAGAAAGGTTTTGATGTACAGCTTAAGATGAGATGGGATTTTTATTTTCTAAATATGTATGTTGTTTTTTTTACTTTATTACTTTAAACAGCATCAGCACAGACAATGAAGCGAAAATTCTCTAATGATTCAAGAGTTAGCTTGGCATTAGAGTACAGATGTTACGAGTGATTCAACAGCTCTTTTTCTTAAGTTTCTTTGTGAATTTAGTCCTACCACTGCTGAACAGAGAAGGTTAAACCTTTCAGTTGGCCCTCAAGGCCCTCAAAGGGCTTCATGCCACTTGTTCTCATTAATGCAACCATCTCCATTCATTATTGTGTTTCTGTGTCCGTTCACATTTGATCCATCCACATCCTGGATTGCTCCTTGTGGAGGGAAATAAAGTCCCCGCCATGCTCTGTGTTTTTACAGACATTCAATTAAATGATAAAGTTAAAGGACTTATGCTATATCATGCTATTAATGCTATATCATTCCAGTCCTTCCTACAGTCCAACACCCCCCCCAAGTAGGTTACTGTAAACCCAAACTCCTATATGTGATTCTCAGCCAGGGAGTATATAGCAGCCACTGCCCTGAAGCCTAAATCCCTTCTCTCAGTAAAGCTAGTGTTAATACAATGAGATTTGTGAGCCTCTTGCTACAGGCAAGAGGCTGAGGCGAGGGAAAGCCAGCCATCCGGATCAAATGACTCAACTCTCCTGAGTGCCATGTGCTGTCAAGATGAAGGATGCTGTCCTGATTTGTTTTGATTAGAGAGTATAAATCTATTGGAAATAAAGCAAGGTAATGGAAGTGCTCCACACTTGAGTACAAAATGGCTTGACCACAATGTTGAATGACGTGCTTTATGTTGTTTACTACGCTGATAGATAATTGATCTCTTCATTCTATTGTAGCCGAGGCACTGTGGGTTTTCCTGGGCATAGTTTAAGAGGAAGTCATAGACTTATCCTTTTCCTTGGAGATGCCTGGACCATCTTTGAGCCAAATCCATGACACAGCACAAATGTCCTTCTAACTACTGTCATGAGGAAAAGTCACTTTCAGCCACCACCAAACCCATTACCAGCCAAATCATCTATGGAAATGAGAATTCCTCCCTCCTCCCCCCACAACGAGACCCTAGTTCCCACTAGACCTCCTCCTCTCTCCTTGAGCACTTAATCCAAGGTCTAAAGGCCGAGATAAATGAGGTTTCTATGGAACTTAAGCTTTGTATATTTAATTAAATTTGTGTGAATGTACAATTTCCCAGTTCAGTGTACTTATCAGTGCTAGTCATAACCTATGCAGATGAGGGGCAGCACCAGGGTTGCATAGGTTTGGGCAGCATTCAGCCACATACTAATAAATGTGCACGATGTCCCACTGTGCATGGGTGGAAAATATAGGTGGATGGTAGAGGGAAATGAATGAAGGGTACCACGGTAACTGTGCACTTCTACATATTCCTTCTTTTCTGTGTCATCCCATCCCTCTGAAATATCAGTCAAGGTGTGTGAGCAGCATTTTCTCATGTTTCTCATGCAGGAATCGTGACAACCACAGCACATCAGCGCTGATGGGATATTTGAAAAGCTTGTGATCAGCTCCCCATAGAATTGCGTGACATATAGAGACATTAGCGTCAATAGCTTGTTCATATGGTGTGTGCTATTTGGGGGATTAGCGTGATTATTTTAGCGAAAGGAAATCGCAGTTCAGCAGCCCTACCTTTTTTTCCAGGTGTGACAAATTAATGTTAGATTTACTGTAGGACAAGGGTTCCTTCTGGTTAGGGTTAGGTATGAAGTGCCTCGGGGCCACGCAAAACGACAAAAAGACAATTCAACAAACTCAACACCCCACTTCCATAGGGACATATTTAGATGTTTTGCTATTTAAAAAAAAACTTGGGTAGGTACTTTATTAATCCCCGGGGGAACATTTCTTTGTTACAGCAGCCGAGACATGGAATAACACTAAGAATAAAAATGACAATAGGAATAATAAAAATAAAGAATAAAAATATGCAAATGCACAGTAAAACAATTTTAAGATTTCTTTTGGGCCATTTTGCCTTTATTGACAGTAGAGAGAGACAGGAAAGATCAGGTGAGAGAGGAGGGATGACATGGCACATAGGTCCCAGGCCAGATTCGAACCCAGGACGTCACGGTTATGTGGTATGCGTCTTAGACCACTGAGTAAAACAATTTTAATGTGAAAAAAAGTCCCGGGTGCAAAAAAGTGAATTGTGCAAAAAGTGAAAATGGCTTGCTCCATATATTGGCTAATGGTTAGTTATCAGGTTGTTGAAAAACAGCTCATCTGACTTAACTAAACTAAACACTTGGAACCAGAGGCAACGGCTTATGCCATCCACTTCTGCTGCCAATCTCATCCACCCATGCCAACCTCTACATACAAGCAGATGGCTGTTGCAGTTTGGATTGCATTGAATCTCATGTAAATACAGTGCATCAAGTTTTGTGGGAAATTCCTAGCAAATTGTCTAGGAGATGAAGCGATTCCTAATTGGAGACAATTAGTGGGCTCTTGGGGCCTAATTCATCTCTAAATATATGTGATCTCTTCACGCTGAAGTTTGCTCCAAATTGCTTAATTCAAGCCTGCCCAGCGCAGAGGAGTTATCTGTTGAAGGAAGTATCTTGTCCCAGCTCTTTCGTGATGAAGTTATTTTTGGGTAAACCTTTCAACAAATTCTGTGCAAGGGCAGCAATGGACTAATTGGCTTGCACTTTCAATCCACGGCTTGAGGGAATGTGTCAACCGTGTGATACTTTTATCACCACCGCCACGAATACACCAGGTAACAGAATATTCCTGTCTACCTGTGGTGTCCCGCCCACAGCTAGAACAGTCTGCCACCAAAAAAGTATGAGAAAGACGGGTCGCCAGTATGTTATTTCTAATACAGGGGAAAGAATGATGATCCCTCTAGCAATGGTAATAGAAGTACTTTTTGCTGTAATCAAAATGTACCCATAACATATTTCCATGCTACAGTAGCCTGTTTCGCTTTAACCAGGTTATTCTAACTGAATTATGACGTTGACATGTGTCAAAACCCAAAACCGGATTATTTGAGTTACGAACAAAGTCTCCATGCATATAAATGTAGCCTCTGCTACTCCACCATAGACTTTTTAGAAAGTGAATTATCAGATGGAAGATTTTTTATGCACAATGAATTGTATTTTCTGAGCTTTTGGTGCAAGGACTGTAAACATGTGAAAAATAACATGCGTTCATGTGTCTTGAAGCTGAAATCGTTGCAGTATTTAGCAAAACAAACCTATATTTTGAGGCATGATGGCCTACAACAGTTCTAAAGAGCTTATTTTCCCTTTTTGACTCCATCTTTATCGCCATTGTAAGAAAGAGTCCCTTTTCCCCGTCCTGAAGTTGAGCTGTGCCTCTTTATTGCAGAGCCATAGTGACTCCTTATGGTGCCGGTCTTTAATCCAATAAAAACAAATAAATAATAAATTAACAACAGAAGCAATCTGCTTGAATTTAAGATATTCAGCAACAAAATATGCAACCACATATTGTATGCACTAATGAATTATGATATTCAGGCAGAAGAATATGGATGGACATAGTGAATGTTCTTAGGCTTAGGCATGCCAGCACTTATTCACTGTGTCCTGTAAGTCCTAACCCTATCGTCTGAAACTTCACAACAGCTATGTGTATAACAGTTAACTGTAGCTGAATTTCCTCTCATGAACACCGTCAAAACACACATTGTTATTGCTAATCCCGTCGACGCTTCGTTACATGGCTTTGTCACAATTGATATAAGTATGAAAGTATGAAAGCTCACATGAGGATGGATCGATCATTAACACATTGTTGTGTTAGAATCCAGACTTTGTTTACTTCCCCTATGCTGTGAATTCAATATGCAGAGGCTTTTTGTTTCAAGATTCCTTGACGCTTATGGCAGCGGGGGTGTGAATCTTTAAGAAAAGGTGTAGCAGCAGGTTCAGTCATGCCAGGTTAGACGAGAGCCCAGGAGAACAGCGGTAACACAGCCAGCACGTTTGGTTTGGTGCTAAGTCGGGTTAGACTGATCAGTAGCAATTTGCCAATATACCGCATGGGGTATTATTAGGGCTTTTATTAGAAATCAGATCTATGGCCTGTCAGTGTCATCCACCTCCAATATGATGGATATGATGCAGTGGGATGTGGGTGCTGGACCCTGGTGATCTACTGCATGGGTGCTGGACCCTGGCTGATCTGGGATGTGGGTGCTGGACCCTGGTGATTTGGAGTGTGGATGCTGGTGGCGGGCCAAAATGGGAAGTGGTGCCAGCCTCTATTTGGCACCTGGTCAACTGAAGACACTGACATATATGGCCTGAACTACATACACCACATATTAGGGGCTCTGGCTGACCAAGGATATTGACTAATTCGATTGAACTATAAACACAGACCTACAAGGCCCCTACTATATTCTGCCATCTAATGCAAATAATAGTCACAGTAATAATACTGTGTCAGTTGCTAATTGGGAGACAAGCATCTTCTGCAGTAGGTAAGTTAGTAAATCAAGAACATACCAGGAAATTATTACTGTTATACAAAGTAGCTTTTACTGTCTCTTTTTTACTGGTTTGTTCATAATTTGCAGTTAACCTGAACACCTAGACTATGTGGCCAGACGGTAATTTATGATCGACTGGTAACGTTAGGTATTGACTATCAGAGCACGTTTTAAAGTCTGAAATGGGGAGTCAAGGTAATAATTATTAGCATTATATAATTAGCATCGTGAGACGTAGCCAGAATGTCATTAGTTGGTAATTAATAAAATCACCAAAAAGTCCAAATAAGACACGTCACTGTTACGCCATTTGTTAGCCTCTTAAAACATATTGGAGGATTTCTTTGAAATAACCATGGCCTAAGCAACCTCAACCTTTGAAAGTACCTTCTGCAGACATGCAGTAGACTAGTAGTTACAGTGCACCTGTTAGAGGTTACAATATGTTAGACATGAACAATGATGGATGGGACTGTTCCCTCAAAGGCTATCCGGTCACCCTTGGAAAGGTAACCTCTTTGCCTTCTAATGGCTCCAGTTCTGAATCCCTTGTCTTCAAGCAAGGAGATGTGCAGACACTCAGTAGTAAATGATTACCTGGATGGCTGTTGACATCTTCATATAGCAGGGGGTGGGGGGGGGGGGGTGAAGATGACATGATTAAAGTTAACCTTTAATATTATGGCACTGAGAGAAGCATTTTGTCCAGGGCTACAAGGCGCTCTAAGTTACTATCCTTTTATTTCACAATTTTGCTGAATCACTGACTCTGTGAGTAACTGCCTCAATAAAAAACACAGAGTAACCTTCACAGGCAAGCAGAAGTGAGGAATCTGTCCTTTATAAACTCCAGGGTTGGGGAGAAAAAGACGTTGACAAAGAAAGTGTCAGAGGCCTGCCGAGATTCTTAATGGGAATGAAGCTGGACATCTGTCCACAGACGCTCAATAGTCTCACAAAACCTCAGGGTGGAAGGCAAATCGACATTCAGGAAATAGCTACATTCATGAGCAATCTTGTAGCCCATTCAAGAGATGCATCATAAATTTCTCTCAAAGGAGATTGAGAGTGAAGGAGACATCATTGTAAAAGACCACCCCAACTCCAAATATCCATTAAAGAGAGAGAGAGAGAGCGTGGAGGGGAGAAATCTTTTTTTGCATGATGAATGCTCCCTTGTCCATAGAATACAATTTGGAAATAATTTAGCCTGTTACAATAGTTCTGTGGGGGTGAGATAATTGCATACGGGAAATCCATTCTATTCATGTGAAAACTATAAATATACATTACTATTTTGCTACGGGTGAGGAAAAAACCTAGTTTCCAAGCATTCCCATCTGGTAGAGCTAGACAAGATTATATCCCTAAACCATAATAAACAGTAATAGCGTTAGATTGAATAAAGTAGGCCTGCTGCATACTATGAGGAGAGCCTGGGAAAGAAATGTTCTTGTTTTGACTTGCTCCTTGCTTCATATAATATCTCAATCATAACTGTTGAGTGTCACGTGAGGAGCATAAGAAAGTCGGATTCTATAAAGTAACCACAGCAAGATGGAGCGAGCCGAATTGGTTCAGTCTGCTGGCCTTATTGATTTTCACTAGGCACGAGTCAGCGATGAACAGGGCCTTAGCATCTACATTTCCCCACTGGTATTTAAAATGAGATGTGGGTGTCTGGGCTGCATGAGCAGGCCGACGCTGGTTCCGATTCAGCCCACAAAAGACACTTCAAACTCTATATATGAGTTTCATGATGCCTCCCTTGTGTCAGCTTCGATACAGTGTTCACGTTACGTCAGCTCAGGTCATTTGTGAATCAGCCATTGAATGGGGTGTTAATTTTAATGGTCCTAATTTTCAAAGTAAAAGCCCTCTTGGGAATCTGACTTAAAAACATCCCGCTTCTGGGATGAGCCATGAAAATTTGCGAGGAAATTGTTTTATATTGAGACATTCCATGTTGGTGTGATTGGACGCAAAGACGTTTCAGATAATTATAACGGGTTAGAGGGTGCAACTCTTTGACCAGAGCAAATCACAAAAAAGAAAATGAGACACACTGACAAAAGACAAACGGGGCAATACGGGAGGTGGTGCAATAAAAACCATATAGTCTCTGAAGATTATATAAGATTATATGTAACAACTTCATGGCACTAACAAACTTTCATAACTAGGCTGAAGGAATGTTTCAGTTTGAAATACACATTTTCAGGAAGACTGATATCGAAATTCTCACCAACAATATTGGCATAGTGTTCTACTGCTATTCAACAAATAGGTATGTGTCCAGGCTAAAGACTAAAGGCTGAGTTAGTATCGTCCTTTAAATCACTTCTTAAAATGTACTTTTATCATACGGCCCTTTTATCATTTCTGGCTATGCGTGCTGCGTGTGCTCATGCACACAAGCAAACAGAGATCCAGGTTAAGTGATTTGTGTCCTTGCGTGAGTGTGTAATGTGTTGCCACCTGCCTAAATGTTTGACTACGCCAATGGAATACGTCTGAAGGGCTGATTATACTGGCATCAGAGTGAAAATGATTATGAATTATGGATGAATTTCACCCGTCTAGCTGAAATTATGCTGACGAAAAATTCTGTGAGAATCACATTGTTTATTGAGACGGAGGGACCTTGGGTTGTCTGTCCCTCATCCTCTCAGACACGACACAATAATACAGACAATAATACTGAATGCAGCTGGACAAAGGCTTCGCTCCTTTTCCTGTCAGGAGAAAAACTCTGAATGTCTGTGTTGGACATTGTTGGTTACGTCAGTGCAAATCTTATAAACACACTCCAGCTATTCCACCGCTTGGTGGAAGCGAAAGTGGCCCTGACAGATTGATATCGGCTGTATTATACAGCAGGGTTCCTTCACCATCCACTGTGGCGTATGCTAATATTTAAGTGTTTGAGAATCGGTGCACATTGAATTGATTGTATTGATGCAAAGAGAGGAGGCTGTCAGCATGGGTTTCATGTAATTCTGTTGGTCTAAAGTATATTCAACTGAGTTTTGTTTCTCAATTAGTCCAGATTAGAGTTTCAGTGACATTTAAAACAGAAAAGAGATTAGAAATCAGTAACAATTACACATTACTCCGTATTTACAATACTTTTCCATTGCCCAGTGAACAGTTTGACGTTGAAAAGACGCCTTCACCAAAACCCTGTTGTGTAAATATAGCGTCATAATGAAAGTTGAGATGATGTCCGTAGTCATTTTATTTGTTAAATCAGGACCTAAACTGTTTCCAAAAGTTTGTTTTAATGTGTGATTTTTTTCCCCCTGGCCTAATATCACATTGTGAAAATGTTGTGCTCTTTGTGGTTGACCGTGAACCTGCATGTCATGTAAAAACCTTGGAGTTGACCACCTCCTTGTAAAGAAAACCGTCTCCAAAAAGCTCCATGTGAATATGTTGTGAAATAAAACTTGGTTGTTGTGTATTGGATGTATTATTTTTACATTATTGCACAATAATCATATTCATGGCAATTCACTGGTGCTGCTCAACACAACACACTTGACACAATACACCAGAATCGTCTTGCTAGGATTTTATCTAGGCCCTGTATATTTTGCTCTTCAAGGTCAAGGTGAAAGCCGCGTCCGTCATCCCTCAGCCTCGTGACAATTCTGAATCGCGCTACAGCGGTTTGTGAACCTGCGTGATGAAAAAGTGATGATAATGCAATCCCACATGGAGTCCAGCTTGGGCAGACAAGAGACAGAGCGGCCATTCCCAAGGTGACCCCCACCCGGCTCCCATTAATGTTTTATCAAGTCCTGGTCCAGACTTGAGGTCCCTGTCACAAAGTATTGTCTCCTGGGGTCTCACAAGGGAGAACAAGTGTTTACATGCTCTTGCTCACCCCCCTCAGAACCGTTGCACACGATCGATCTAGACACAAGAAGCATCGCTACAAGGGGGCAGAACTGGGAACGCTAGTGAAATCCTGTCGCTTTAAGAAACGACACCGGTGATTTCCAGGACAGTCAAATGAATTGTGGCGGTGACTATCAATGCTATATTTTATGTCTCTTGCGAGCTCCTTTCTGTTGACAGATTTCATTACCTTGCCATGCTGCTGTTATGAAAGAGTCGCTCGCTGTTCCAATCCACAGTCCGCTGAAAAGGATTTCATTGGTTCTCCCAGCAAATCAAAAACAACCCAAATAAGTGATGCATGACTTCTCTTGTATTTCTGTCTAAACTTTGAACCTCTCAAAATCAGAGGCTGCCTGTCAACGTTTAAAACCCTTCTGACATAATGAACTCAATTATCTGTGTGGTGTTCATGAGTCACTTTTTTTGCGCACCTCATAGGAGTTCAGGAGCAGTCAAACCTTGACTGCCCCGGGATCTGCTGTCACCACAGGCATTTGAACGTAGGTCTACTTTTATGTGTCTTTGATTGTCCCTGAAAAATCTGCAGTGCAGTTTTATAACACTATACCACTAGACTATCCTTGCTAAGCCTTCAAATAGTATTAGTACTAATTTATTAATTGCACACTGGGAAAATAATCGCAAGCAATTCAACACAGTACCATACCAAAGAGCACACATACTAGTAATAATAAGTAAAATTGTCCAAAATAAGTAGGCAGCACTGTCTTTGTAAGCCAGACTGTGTATTGTGTGTGTGTTGTGGAGACAGCACTAGTCAAATTGGTAGCACTCTGAAATGCCACATCGTTTTGATACGTCTCCTGAATAGAACAAACTGTATGACAGCCTGGATGGGTCCAGCAACACTTACCTTTTCAGACGGCTGAATGGAGGATGGTTTGAAGCAGATTGTGGTGGATTTCTGGCAGGTGGAACAGGGGGAAAAACAAAACAAGACATTCTTGAATGCTTCATTTATCATCTGCGAGCAGGGCCTTATCTAAATGCTGCCTTTTGGCCTCATTGTGGTGCACTTCAATCCAAGAAGCAATTCAAGTACTTACCTGGCAGGAGGATATCATGGAGCATCAGCATGTCTGTGCTATTTTCAGCTGTATCCAAGACTGACACGGATTCTGAATGACAGCAGGTGGTAGGGCCACTTAAAAAGAAAAGAAAAGAAAACACACGCCCACAAATGTCAAGATGTTTTTTTTTGCCTTTGAAGAGAGCCACTATACTATCTGAAACCATTAGTCCTCTTCCTGAGGCTGGGCCAGAGTTACAAATGATCATAACATGACCGAATAGTGGCATGTCAGTCTGACACCATCCGACAGCCACATAGAGTCAAGGAGAGTGTTGTGCAAAATGTATGGTGTCTTGTACTCAAAGTTCATTATTAGTAAATGAGTGATTTGTTATTACTGTCAGTTAACATATTACCAAAATGTATGATATCATCGGTAGTTATACAATGAATGAGATTGAAAACAATATCCAAAAATACTATTTGGATATACTGAGCTAATAAAACGTTCATGTGTATCATGGAAAGAATGAGATTAATCATAGTAAAGGTCAGTTATATGAAAATGTAATGCCCTGCTATGGAGTAACCCTGTTGTTTCTGCCATGAATAAACCAATTTACAGACTACTGCTGGAGTGGTCGCCCCCCAGCACACACACACACACACACACGTAAGCCAGGCATCTGAAACAAGGCTTCTCTTAATGGTAGTACCAAGTAGTATGACATTTACATTTGTTGAACCAAAACCACTTTACTTGCACATCCAGGTAGAGAAGGCAGTTCTCTGCATGTAAACATAGCCAGTGAGCTGGATGGTCAACAATCTGAATGGAAGATAATAAAGCAAAGAACCACCCGATGAAATCGGCCATTTTGAAAGCAACCTGACGACACATTTGTACCAGGGCTCGGTCATGCCAGTGTATGGCTAACAGTGTCAGTAGTTGTTGTTTTCTTCATGCACATAAACTCAAATAATGACATGACACATGGGTTTTGTTTCCTATCCTACAACACTATTTTATTGACATGAGGACACTATGGTGTCTAATTTGAGTGCACGCGTTCTGTCATGAAGTCATTCATATATTTTGGTTCATAATTTGTTACCTTGTTTTGTTGCCCTCTGTATGTTGTGGTGGCGGAGGTGTCAACCATTAAAAAGTTGGGCCAAACAGTGAGGCAGCCTTTTATACTGAAAGGACAGGAAGTGGAAGGTGCCAACTCCAAGTGCAGATTCTGAGAACTTTATTGGAGATTCAGCAAACTTTGGACTCTTTATGTTCCTTTGAAATTGAATTTGAACAAGAGATCATTATTACTTGCTTTACTTGGATTCTTGTTTTCATTAGCCTCATAGAGTTTGTCATGTTTCTTTCCCCCCTTGTTTCTGTTAGGCTCACCCAGGTGTGTGTATGAGTTGGGTAAATCAACAAGTAGCGTTAGTACCTTTCTCTCCTGATGTGGAACTTATTGAGGAAGCAATGGAAGGCTTAAATGTAGACTGTGATCAAGCAGTTGTACTACACAGGAGACAACATTTAAGGACACCCTCAATCAGAATGGTCCCAGATATATTCTGGGAAAAGAAATCTTAAGACCTGAAACAAAATTACTTCACCAAAGGATCCAATTTGGCAATTTCTGATCAAGATTAAGAGAGAATATAAAAAATGGTGAAAGTAGCACATTTCCCTACCTTATTTAAGGATTAGGTCAAATTTACATAGAATAGAGGTATTATCAGACTTCATGTTTCTAAATTAGCTCTCAGCTGCTAATCCCATGGACTACAGCACAATTGAAAGTGTGTGTGTGTGTGTGTGTGTGTGTGTGTGTGTGTGTGTGTGTTTGGGCAGGTGGTTTGAGCTAGTACATAGATATTTATTTTATCATGGAAAAGTACAATGTTGGCATCAACCATGAAATATATACCGGGTGTATGCCAAGACAATTCAATCCATTGTCGCCCATTGTTGTTCCCTGCTGTTTATGGGATTTGAAATGAGGCATTTAGAAGGTAATTATTTAATAAAAAACATAAGAACATAACAGGCAGATACACCAAGAATAAAACAGATTAAAGAGATTACATAAAAGCCTGTCTGTAAAAATGTGATGTAAGAAACAGAATGACTTTGAAACGTTGCCTTGATTTTACCATGAGCTCTTTTACCAGTGTACAGAAGCTCAATCACTCAATCCATTTTCTGGAGCCGAGTCCGTAGATATTTTTAGGATGATATGTAATATATATACAAAACAGATGCCGGCTTCAGCGTTCTTGGGCTTGAGTCAAAGAAAAAAAGTCTTTATCAAGGAGAACAGAAGTCCACAAGTTACAGAAGTCTCCACAAACCATTAACTACTGCAAACAGAGCCATCTGCTGACTGCAAGTGTCTCTCATGCCCTACTTTTCTTGACGCTCAGTAAAATGTGAAATATGTCCCCTGGAACAAAAAGCTGAAGGTGAGCATCTGCAGTGTAAATTAGATTTAATCCCCTACTCGATCATCACGTAACTGAAAGTCCCTCAAATGGATTCCCAATCTCCCCTGCCATTTGATAATATATATATATCGAGAAAACCCTTTCATCTTTCCAAAGTACACCTTTCCCTCAGATTTGACTTGGAAAAAGAAATGAAACGTTCCCTTTTTCATCAGAGATTTACTGTAATACGCCACTGCTCCAGCACAGGATCTTCCTACATCCACTTACTGTACGTTTAATTGTTTTAACATTGCCATTGATTAGGCCCTATATAGAGTTGAAGCATCCACATCCTACAGAAATGCTGTTTTCTAAGAAGTATATAAATCATGAAAACTCAGGAAATCTTACATTTTTTAGTTTTTTTCCAACTCTCACGCCTTCTCATGAAACAAATTAGAGGACTTCTTAATCACTTTGATATATATCGTATGAATTATAAAACCTGAAATTGGCTAGAGATTTGGCATCAAATGTTCTTCCTAGTGAGTCCCAATCAGGCGTGAAGGCAATTTCTCCTTTTCCCTCCAAAGACACTAAGGAAAAGGACATCTCGACAGGTGGGCAACTCAATATGGCCACATTTTTACACTACTTTTAGTAGCTCTGTCTCAGTGCCACCTACTGCAAACCTTTTTTCTTTCCCAGTTCTGTCTCTCAGCCTGGCAGTAGCTAATTGCCATGTTCAATGTTGTGGATCCATGTCACTATGGGTAAAATGGGGGACCACCAGCATGTCAAAGCCACTCCTGAAAGATGTTTTTGGCCAATGCACGTTGCAGGGGGCGGGAGTAGTAACAAAGTATGTATCAAAGGATGAGCTTCCCACACTGCTGCATCAGGGTTTCTAGTCAACATGATGCGTGCCAGGTTTTATTTCTGTGCGCAGTCAATGTCAAAGGTTTTCACGTTTTTAATGCTTTTCCATAGTTAACTTTAATTCCCATTGCCTCTTTGAAGATCAGCGCTTGATTGTGTTAACAGGAAGTTAACAGCCAACTGTTCTTCAGTCATCCTGACGCTGTTCCCCTAACAGCCTGATTAAAAACTGGGGGGAGGCAAGCTGGTAGTCTGCCGATCAACCGCTGCTTATTCCCAGCTGGTCAAGGCTGTACAAATTACATCACGTCATGATCACTACACGGGACCAGCATTTACATTTTCATGAAGAGAGCCTCTCCCACAGGGTGATGGTGCACCAGCCTTGAGCGACCTGACCTTGCACAGTGTTGTCCGTCGCTGGATGTCAGGAGGCGTGGAGAAGTGTGTGTGTGTATGTGTGTGTATGTGTGTCAAGGGGGTGGGGATGGGTAGATTAGTGTTGATTGTGGGAGAAGGTGGGTGCTGGCAAACCTTGTATTAGTTTTTATTTTTCTATTCCCCCGGCTCCATGCATTCTGCCAATGTTGAATTATTCAATGGTATTTCCGTGCTTTAAGCTGGCTAATCATATATTAATTATACTTAATCTGCCAACAAATATATGTGGTAGCACAACTACCACTAGACAGACAGGAAATGCTTTGAGTTAAGCATTTGACATGCTTCGAAATGCATGGAGAAGCCAATATTAAGCAATGCAATTCAAACTTTATTGTCCCATGAGGGAAATTTGATTTGCAGTAAAACAGCCAATAAAATACATAGAAACACAATAAAACCTCAGTAACATAAAGCACAATAAAATGCATAACAAATCGCCACATCTACCCCGCTTGATAAGACCAGACAAGGAGTCAATAGCTTGACAGAATGCAGTAAAAGGCAAAACGCAAAGTGCTTGTACATGTATGAGACACTACATTACTTCCTGTCCAAATGAATTAATCTAATTGCAGTGGGGATAAATGAGTCCTTGGAGTTAAGGCACTCTACAGCGGCACCCAGAGGCCATCGACTCAAACTGCCCTCTCGGGAGGGGGGGGGGGGGGGTTACTGTGTCGTGCCAAAAGGAAAGGCCAGCAGAGAGACTGCTCTAGGAAGTACCCCCTAACCCCCCCCCCCCCCCCCCCCCCCCCCTCCCTCTCTCTACACGCCTGTGACGTCAGACACTGGTAGCCTCAGCAGGAGATTATGATGACATTAGGGCTCTTCAAAATGTCCCCCTCACCAGAGGCATGCTTGGTTCAGTTCCCCAGCGGTCCTAAGGGGGAAACCCTTACAACGCCACCTCCGCAAATGACTGTACACCTAGAGAGAAAGAGGTACCATCTCTATTCATGTTACTTTAATCATCCGTGCTTTGCCCACTGAAGAGTAACCAGTGTTTTCTGCTCTGGAGGAGGAGCGGGGGGGAGGCAGGGAGAATAGCAGGTTCCTTACACTTGGCTGCTGTACATCGATAGGTAAAAGGCAGGGAAGAAAGATGGAGGTTGTTTACAACACTTCAAACAAATTCGACGCCTCCATCTCATTTTTATAGGCTTTTTCCCTCCACAGATCCAGCATCCCTCAGTTTCATTACTTTGAGGTGGAGATGAGGTCAGCATAGTGCTGGACGGTCTATCAAAACTCCCTGCTGAGACTATTTTGGCTGGTGGAAAAACATTTTCTCCCGTAGATACCCTGCACGCACAGAAGCACACACACTGTCCTGATCTCTTTCTACCCCTCTACCTCCCTACCTTTCGCACATGCACCGGGGATCATCTCGGGCTGCGCTCCAGCCACGTGTCTGTAAGCCTGTGTGGCTAAAGCGTGCGCCTTGGGCTGTGCACGGAACCACCACCGACCCGACCACATACAGGAGAGGCCTCGTTCACCGGGTTCAGCTGCCCATTGTCTCACTTCTAATGGAAAGCCAAGGAGAAAATGAAATAGAGCCAGAGGTGCATGCAAATCTATATATGCACAGTGAGTCGGCAATACAAATTGTTTCCATTAGCGGTTGTTTCTTTCCAACGGTTTAATATGATGTTTTCCCTGCCGCTAGCAACACAGCATTTAAGTGCATTTAAACAAAGTAAAAGCTAATATCAATTAGACTACAGTGTCAATGCCTCACGCCATTGAATGCCTGCTTGCTATTCTTGTAGAGAATTATTTTCCACCTGGCAAACACGGGATGAGTCATTTATTTATAAGGGCTTACAGCATCTATTGAGACACCGCTTCGTATGATCTCCGTTTCGGCGTTTCATCAAGAAGCCAATTTGCTTGTTAATAACTCTCATGTGTTTCATTCGATAAAGAGTGAATGCTTAACCAGCGCCGTTCACCGAACACAACACACCATCAGACCGATGGAAGACAGACCACGCCAACTCGAGGACAGTCAACGCAGCCTATGCCAACCTCAAGGACAGTCACACAATGGCTAAGCAGCACGCCATGAGAAGCCGTTATGCTGCACTCTGTTTAATACACAGCACGCAGCGTCATAACAAGCTTTTGATCAGGCTTGAAGAGAGAATAATGCATGAACATTGTATGGAATCTATCCTCTAGTCTATCCCCCAGCTCTTTGTCAAGAGCCGTTCAAAGTGGGAGATACTCTGGCGAAGATCTGCATCATATTGACTGAGTGAGATGATTGAGGATTGGCTTTGTTGGAAAGCCTAACAGTCCAGGTTTTGTTTGCTAACTGCAATGATTCAACTTCAAATCATAAATAATTGACAGATAAGTCAATGTGCAGACAGCGAGTGCAATTAACTTTGCACTAATCTAGATTAAATGACTACACCGATTTACTGAAGTAGTCGTTTGGTGGGGGAATTATGCAACCACGCCACCGTGAAGGGGCAGATATCATACCTGTCAAATACATTCCCAGCTAAACCAGTTAGTGTCAGATAATCGTGCATATAACATCACCGTTAGCTTTGTCACCTCTAACATATTTGGCTGTCATCACTGTCAACAGACTGTGAGCTGGTAAGAAATGATGACTAAGATTGATGATTAATTGCTTGCAAACCTGAAGGAAGCCTCGTAACAACACTAACAATGCCAGCACAGAAACAACAGAAATTCTGTGTTTATTATTGTCACCATTATCCCTGAGAATTGAGTGAATCCATGAGCTTCGGGAAGATTGGTCTAACAATGGTCTAGGCAAGACTAGTCCGAGTTAAATCAAGTCCTTGAGAGGAATGTAACTGAGAGTCTGAAGCTAACCATTGTGTAACATAACACAACCAAAGCGTGTGCTGTCATTTGACTGAATCAAAATAGAGGAGAAAAAAAAGATATATGGAAATAAAATGGTCCAGGATTCTGTTTACAAGCTCTATTTATTCCACAAGCATCGTCTTGAAGTCCCCCGAAAATTTCAACTTTGGAAGAAGAGACGTATTAAATTTCATGCGGAACATTTTCAGCTCGGGCATTCAGATAGCTGTGAGATTAGTTTGACTCATGCGCGTTGCTCATATATGGCACACATATCACTGCATAAACCATTTTGCACATTGTCAACAATGCAGAATCCCATTTTCAACCTTGTTGTCCAGGCGTGCATCATGGTGATACATCCCTTTTCAGTCGCAGTGCAGGTAATTTTCTACACAATGCATCACATCATGTCATCGAGGACAACAATTGTTGCGAGGGAACCTGTCTGCTCGAGACACCGCTGTGCTGTCGTAACAAATGCGAGGACAGAATGATTACCAATGGAGATAAAGGTGCACACTCCGTACTCCGTAAAAAAAAAATTTGTAACACACTGTTCTCTCCATGTGTCTTGTTTACTGAGATCTCTGAAATGATCTCTGCACTCAAAACTATTGTTTTTTGTTCAAGATCTAGCAGTGAGTCACTATTCAGTTAATATAATTCCCTGTTGCCAAAATAAAGAGGTATCCTATTACTGATAAAAGCCGTGAGAGTTTGTGACGGGAATGGCCAAGCTGATAAAATGGAAGTGGATAATTGGAATGTACATTTTTTACTCCTGTGTCTAACACCCTCAACAAGAGGTGAAGAGGTAATTTATCCTATTTTGTGTTTGTCAGCTCTTATCCATCCAAGACGGCGGCCTCGTGACAGTGTGATCTCCTACTTCACCAGGAATTCATGGGGCTCGAGGGCGTTCCCATAATCACTGCTGTCATTGTCGGGGCAAGACACAAAGCGGCCATTACTGTTCCCACTGGATGGCTGACCTGACCTCCTCATAGCGTTCCCCTGCCATGAACATTAGACCATTTGGCCTCAATTCATCCCTTGTCTGGTAATGGGCAGGATGTTCTTCAGGGAGGTAATAGCAAAATAGTCACTGTCAGTCTCAGTGGTTTTAGGGAAACTAAAGCCTTATTTGCATTAATCCTGTGCAAATGTCTGGAATTTATAAAGGAAAAAAAAAATAATACAAATCCCATGCCGATCGTACTGTTTCTGGTGTGCCATTTCTTTTTCTTCATTTCTGGCTCCACTCCACAACTACTTCCAGGAAGTACTTAATCTGTGCGAATGCGTTGCACAAAAGGCAGAGGTTGTCGGGGCAGTTCATTTATTACACAAGGTCCCCATATAACTCTCAATAAGTCAGACATGTTGGCATTACAGGCACATGTGAACACACCACAAGGAACTGTATGGGTCATTATTCTACCTGTACTGTATATTGCATGCACTATTTTTTTCAACTATCAACAAGCTGCCTGGGTTATTCCTCACCTGCCCATGCATGGATCTGGTGTTGTGCTGGTAATATCACACTGGTAATAACTCTTCTGGAAGTATTATTAGTATTATGCACTGTTCTTCATCCTTTACATCTGATGCCACCTAATCTAATGTTTATCATGAAGCTGCCACGGTGTTGATTTCATTCCAATGCTGATAAAACGCTTGAAAACGCAGAGACCTTACAATGACCTTGTTTTGCTTCAGCTCTTCAAATGTATTCTATTTTCATAAAAGGAATTCTTCTTTGCACAGAAGAATAATGTTATTGACAATTTCCCTCAACTAAATTACAGTTTGTCTTTTCACATATCCCTCCTACAATTACACACACACACACCCACACAAAGCCAGCTACAAATGTGCCTCTCTTGAGAGAGCGCAGAGCACAGCAGTGCCCCTGGAACAGTTGGGAGTTCAGTGCCTTGCTCAAGGTCAAGGTTATCAGCATTGACAATGTGGACCACAGATGTAATACCAACCACCTTCCAGTCGCCAGCTCACCAGAGGAACACACCCTGCTCCTCTAGGATTGCATCCAGCAAATGTACAGCTGTTAGTGAGCCTCCCTACCTCGAGGCGAACCTGCTGCTCCAGACACAATCTCCATTTGTTTTCTTTTAATCCTCCTCAGGAGCAGATTAAAGGTGCTCAGTGGTTACCCTAGGGCTGCAAGTGTTTTTAAGAGTCTCTCCATCCACCCTATGTAGGCCAAGTATCCTCTAAACACGTATGTGTGTTAGGGGTGAAGAACAGAACATAATACTTCCAAAGGGGTTAACAAGTGAACCGTTGATATGGCCAGGGTCATAATACTAGCTAGATATGGTCTGGTTTAGGATCATTGGTTTATAAGAATCATAGTCTAGTCATCAAATAGTCACCAAATGCCAGTCAAAACCAATGGAATGAGTCTTTACAATCCTGTGATTGTGAAGTAGACAAGGAGATCGGGGCTTGTGGATAGTGAGTGAAACTACGTTGGCTTTAAAAACTCCCAAAGTGCTGTGGTGGCACAGTGTTGTTGGCAGTAAGGAGGATCACTGTCTGCAGAGCAAACAGACCACACAAATCATAGGGTTAGGGGTACCAGCAGAACAAGCAATGGGCCATCTGAGGAACTGGATTTGGATTTCAGAAGTAACAGAAATACATGTATCAGCTGTCACATATCTTAATCTGTCCAAAACTATCATGAGGAAAGGATTTCTTCCCTTTAGCAGTTTATAATGAGAAAAAATAACCATTCAAGGACAGCCTTGATGTTTTTGGAGACAATGGAAACTTTCAACTATCCGATATGATTTGACATCAGCTTGACCAGGAACTAGCCTGCTGTGATCAATGACTCCATGTCCTTTATCTATGCTCTCCTTGTTGCTCAGTAGATAGTTTCTCATTTCTCAACATTTAAATGACAATGTAGATCCTCTTTCCTCAGTAGGATAATAACTCAGTGGTGCTGTTTTCAAAGGGGCAATAAGTAAGGTTTTTACTGCCCTATAGCACGAAATGACCATAATATATCTGCGGGGGGTTGATAGTGTTCTTGATCAATTCCAGTGACTCAACGATTACTTTGACAGGTGCTGAGATTTCTGGCTTTCCAAACGCACTTTCCAGCCCGAACTCCCCACCCCGCTGGAGTTTCAAGACACTCCTAGCCGGAAACGTGTCCTCCTTCCATCCAAAATTAACCTTTGCAATCTCCCTGCCTCTGTGCACATCCACAGAGGACTTCCTCGGCTGCCCAATTACAAGGTGAATTAATTTCCCTGTGTTGTGCATGAAACCCTGGTTAGCAGGGCCCTCAAGCTCTGCGCACCTGCTTTTCTCATCATTGGCTTTAGTTCCTCAAGATGTTGTAATTAGTTGAAGACATGGTTTAGGCTTCAGGAGCTGGATAAAGCAGATGTTAGGGGGGCCTGGAGGTTAGGCAAAATGGATACCGACGGAGTCCCTAGGCTGATTCTCTTTATTCATGGGCTTCTTTCCCCTCAGTGCAGCAGGTAGCTGGATAGGGAATGTAAGGACAGCTCAAAGCAGTTTGCTAATCCAAGGGGCAAATGTCAAATTGTCATCTTCAAAATGTATTTCGTCAAGGTGCAGGGAGGAGGGGTTGAGCATTTAATTTTAATACACCCGTTGAATGTGCTGAGGAAATGAAAAGCTCTTTCCTGATGAAGGCATTTGTTAGATAAGATTATTATATTTTGAGGACGAGTCATACCTCGCCAAACGACTATGAGAGATGTAAGTTCTCTTCATTCAGCGAGTCTGCAAGGGACATTTCTGTGCCACGGAATTCATTACGACACCGTGGCAAAAATGACATTTTGCATGTTCCAGCAACTGAAATCCCATTTCCCCTAAATAGATTAGGATAATCCTTAACTGAAATGACAGAGTAAAGTAACTTTGGACATGGATAGTTGGATATAATCTGATATAGTCACAGTACAATAATGGCCACGGGAATTTCCATCGCTGACCAATCACCTTTGCTGACCTCTGTCAAACCACAACACGCTGTCAACATGCCGTGGCATTATGGTAGATAGTGTCACACAAATATACAGTGCAGAATGTCTGAGCAAATCTCACTCACTCAACTGTATCATGGGATAAATGACTGGTTATACTGTTTAAAATTTTAAAATTTTAAAATGAACATCACTTTTGCGGAGATCTGTGTTTTTGCTTGATATTTCCACCTTATGTGTTCCTCCCAATTTCTCCCAATGCAAAACAAATCAGTCCATATAGTCCATTAATAACATTTCCACGTTTTCAATTTCCGTTCTTCTTTAGCATTACCTTATTTTAGGAACTATTTAGGAATTTCCTCTGTGAACAGAAATCGACTACCTGCATGACAATGCTTATCTCTGCAGTCCACACTATTTGGAGAGGGCTGCAAGTCACTTTGGCCCTTGATGTTTGGGCATCTGCCACATGACTACAGAAGCAGAGAGGGGTTTTCCTAAAGCCTGAAATGAACCTGGTGAAAATGAAACCCGATTTTGTGCCAACAGTCAAAAATATAGTGGCTTTTTTCTGTCATGTGGGTGCTTGGCGCTCTACTGAGACACTGAACATGGTATTCGTTGGTAAATATGAACACCCAGGCAGCCATATGCAGAGTACTGAAGTCCAGAACAATACAGTGGAAACTTCCCATAGCAATATGTGTGCTTTTCCAACTTCCCATCCCTATCTCTTTCACATGAGAAATACTTTGAAAAAAAATGCTTTCTCGGGAGCAATTCAACATCAAGGTAATTTCATGTTCGTATTTTTGAGAGACTGAATGCAACTATGATTTCCAATCGAGCTGCGGAGGCCAACAGTTGGCAGAGTGTGCTGTGTGAGTCCACTGGTAAAATGGCGCACTTGTCAGTGCTGTCAGATGTGCACAGCTTGGGAAGAAAAAACAATATAATTGTGTGCCCCGTGTGCACTATTATAAATAGAGGAAAAGAAAATATGCTTTACCGAGGCTGAGAAACCATAGTAATTTGACCTGTCAAATTCTGGCTGAAGTTTGTTTTTTTAAAGCTGAGAGGTAGCACTTTTGTCCCGTCTGTCAATCAACACAGCTGAATTTTACACTAGGCAACTTTGCTAGCAATTTGTAGGAGTAGGGTAATTGTCCTTACTGTACGTCCACACCTGCTGGCAATAGCCAGTATAGAGCAATTTGAGAAAATTAGCAGGCAGAGAGACAAGCCGTGGTGCTGATCCAGGCTCAGGGCCAGGCACTGTTGCATCGATAAATTGAGGAGTCAATGTCAATGGCGACAGCTGTGGGTTGTGTTGGCTAGTGGTGCGGCTTCCTTGTTTAGTGAAGGCCAAAACAGTGGTAGATTTGAGCGCCAAGACAGATGTCAGCTTGCTCATTGCAATTCAACTCATCCTTTTATCACCCCATGGGTAACACATGCAATAGAGTCACGTTGTTCACTCTGTGAGCATGAAATTGGAAATTTTGTGTTAGAATTGGGAGTTACTGCCGCGGTTTCATGCATCTATCATCCTCATTTATAGGAATCCTGGGAAAAGATTTATTTTACTTCAGGTTGTCAACTTTATTTTTTTAAGTCTTCTCACCATACATCTACTTTGGTATGCTAGATCAAAGGCACTACAGAGCAATGAAAAATTGCTACAAGTGAGTGTGCCGGGCACAGCCAGGCCTGGGCAGTCACACCTTTTTTTTGTCACCTTGCACACATTTCACAGCTCATCAGTGGATCCTTGGAAGAGAGATCGCTCCAATGCATTCATAATGATCATCAAAACCACTGCTCACTCGTCCAGCAATCTAAAAAGGTAATACCCTTGTCATACACACACACATCCACCGGGCTATACTCACTCAACAGGGCGCCAATCAATTGTGTATAATGTCTCCAGAATAATCCAATTGGCTCAAGGACCCTTGATGATCCTGAAGATAAAAGAGTGTAATGCCTTTCCAATTCCCCCCGTCTTTGCCGCCCTCGGGTGTTGTGGCCCTCTTTGACCGAGTAGCTGCCACACTAGGCCCTCCAAGCATAATCATTAGTGTGTTATTATTTATTATTATTCATTAACCTGCGGTCAACAGCCGGGCAGAGAAACAGAGAAGTGACTGTCCTCTCTAATGAGAGCAATAACTCTGGGGAAATGGGAGGACTCTGTCACGGGGCTAAGTGAGGGAAGAATTAATTTAGTATGAGGAAGTTGACTCACACTTTTGGTAGAGGGAGGAATACCTGCGTTGGAAACCTTCCTGAGAAGCATCTTGGCATCTGAAGACAATAAATATGTGATAATTAACTAGATTAATTATTAATTATTAATTATTGTCTTTTATTTTAATAAAGATCGGACCATAATTGTAAATCATTTTCAAAGATGCAGGGTTTGCATCGTATGTCTTGCTTTTGTTCATCCAAAATGCTTCGTTTTAAATACTTTTCTGCTCCGGTTTTGAAACATATTGTAATTACTCTTAGTCATTTTTGAATGTCAGGATATATTTCCATGCGGCTGTAAGCACACCGTGACGGCACGAGGGAAATCACCTTCATGTCTGGCATTTGCTGAATAAGCCCTAATACTGCAAATTGAAACTGTTTTGCCAAAATAACGATGGGAACGAAAATAACGATGGTGACGATGGGAATATGCCTTGCTGGAATACCACTGAATTTCAGATTTGAAATACGCCCCGTGTTTGTATAAGCGATCCTTCTTTCACATATCAAGTTGATTGAGCTGGGACTGAACACCCCCCTGTGTGCCTGGATCCTGGACTTCCTGACCGCCAGGCCCCAGGTGGTCAGGGTGGGCAGACACACCTCCAACCCCCTCACCCTGAACACAGGATCCCCCCAGGGTTGCGTCCTCAGCCCCCTACTGTACTCCCTGTACACACATGACTGTGTGGCCAGGTTCAGCTCCAACTCCATCATTAAGTTTGCGGATGACACAGTGGTGGTGGGCCTGATCTCCAACAACGACGAGAAGGCCTACCTGGAGGAAGTGGCTGATCTGTCACTCTGGTGCCAGGACAACAGCCTCCTCTTGAATGTCACCAAAACTAAGGAGCTGATTGTGGACTTTAGGAGGACACAACAACAGAGGACGTACTCACCATTGGGGATTAATGGGACGACTGTGGAGAGGGTGAGCAGGTATAAATACCTGGGAGTCCACATCACCGAAGATCTCACATGGTCCTCACACACAGACACTCTGGTGAGAAAGGCAAGGCAAGGCGTTCGGCTGAACGCACTATTGGAACTACACTCCCCACCCTGCAGGACTTGTACACCAGGAGGTGCAGAACCAGAGCCTGCAGGATCATGAAGGATCCTCACCACCCCAACAACGGACTGTTTCAGCTGCTGCGGTCAGGCAAGCGCCTCCGTAGTCACGCTGCCAAAACAGAGAGACTGAGACGGAGTTTCTTTCCTCAGGCCATCAGGACTGTGAACTCTGACCTCACCAGGGCCCCCACCAAGACACACACACTGCCCCTCTTATGCACACACACACTTAGGTAAAGACTACACATAATTTATAATTTATATTATATTATACATACAATTTCCCTTTTTCCCTTTTTTACTATATTTTTTTATAAAGTGCTCTTATTGTAAATATTGTGTTGTTTTTTATATAGAGCTCTTAAAACTGTGACATTGTAAATATTGTGTTGGTTTATTGTAAATAGTGTGAACCTGTTATTTTGCACATTTCTGCTGAGCATTGCCATTTTACATTTCACTGCACACCTCGTGTGTGTATGTGACAAATAAACTTCTTGAATCTTGAATCTTGAATATCCAGAAACAGCTGAGAAGAGTTTTTTCCTGCCGCCCCGTCTGTGATATCACACAATTAATATAATGAGTCAATTAGGAGGTTCAGTGTCCACAAAGTCAACCGCCCCATCATTATCAATGGAGTTCTGTATTGTTTATGTAGGACATTGTAT
Source organism: Hoplostethus atlanticus (assembly GCA_034670405.1). Taxonomy (NCBI): domain Eukaryota; kingdom Metazoa; phylum Chordata; class Actinopteri; order Trachichthyiformes; family Trachichthyidae; genus Hoplostethus; species Hoplostethus atlanticus. Next base: position 1,556,403 of record JAXDDX010000114.1, read on the forward strand.
TAAAACAAGTGCGCCCTGGTTTTGGAAGCCAATTTGAACATTTGCACAGAAAAATACTGCTCATGACACCCACAAGGGCCAATCCAACCATACCCTGACAGGCTTTGTTTCAGGCGATCGTAGGCTGAATTCTCTAGCAAGTTGGTTCCGTTAAAATACTTACTAAAAAGTTGAGCAGCGTTGTGAGTAGCTCCAGACACAAATCCCAGCTGGATTCTAAAATAATCCAGTGAAATCTTAGACCTATTCACTAGTGGTAATTGGTTGGTTGATGTTTCGTCCTATAGGAACCCCTGCCAGTAGCGCGCAGAGGCTGCTGATGGCAAACTTTGCTCTGCATCTCCTTGTATTCATGGGTTCACAATTCTAATGTATCATCTGTGGCTGTGTTCCTTTTCCTGCCCAATCTTAGGAAATACCTTGCAATTTGGAGAATAATTACGCCCACACTTGGTTTAGTGCTGCATCTCAAGTTGCCTACGTTGGTAGATCTGGGCTTTGGTATTAAGTTTAACACTTTTTGAAATACTTGTTAAGACCTTAAGGCCACTTTCACAGAGCATTCAAAGACTAAGAGATACTCCTAACTATCCAATTTGGAAACAATTGCCTCTAGCAGATTTGGTTTTATGAGCTTTTAGCATTTCTGTTACGTTGGGTAAAAAAAAGGTCCATTCATTTCTTAACTATTATTTTCTCTCACTACTTTTTCTTTCTCTTTCACACACACACACACACACACACACACACACACACACACGTACGCATTTAGATGATTCATGAATGTCCATATATTGATTGGCACAAGCTTTCACCTGAAGGTACTCTGCATGTAATGAGACGTCTAATCTGTTTCCCATTTGTTTGGAGGATTCTGGGTAATATTGCCCTCGGTCGTAAAAACAACATCCAGTCTAAGCACTGACTTTTAATCACTGACTTTTAGCATACACACATACTGTGTGTGTCTTTGCCTCTTACCTGTTAACTCCACTTCCTGCATCTAGCTGTTAAATCCATTATGTATTTATTCAGTTACTCATTTCAGGAAGTATGTATAGGATGATCTATCCAGATAGAAAATAACTGTATTACAATGCAGGTTTAATGCTTGGCTGCTTGGCCTCAAGCAAAGTTATACAACTGATTTTATCAATTTTATACAATTTTTGTCAATATAAATTATTTGATAATATCACCTTGAAACCACAACTAGGGTGTGACAATTGGGCTCCAAGCAAATAGCCTACATGTGCTCTCACCCCTTTAGATCTCAGCTTATATTATTAGAAAATTGTGAAACTGTACAATTAAATCAGATAAGGGCTGTTTTCCATCGCTATAAAGCATCAATTGCTCAATAGAATGTGTCCCACTGGTTGGAAAACACTTAAATGTAACTTAACATACAGTATACTCTGACGTGAGACTATGATGTTTTATTTATTTGGTTAAAAAATGAAAGTGATGGCTCACTTCATGTGTCGACATGACATAATCAGGTGCGTTTTACAACACTGCAAATGAAAAATCGACCGTTCAAAGTGAGGGGGCCATGCCAACATCTTTTCACAGCATCTGAATTCACACAAATCTTCCTCCTGATATTCAACCTTGACAGCACTAAACAAGCAGACAAAATACTTGTATCATATCCTGTATCTTTCTCAGATGACTAGACTAGACTGATACTACTGATACTACTGATACTACGATTGCTGGGGGACGGTGTAGTGCAGGAGGTGTGTACACTGTGTTCAGGAAACAGGTAGTCCCCTTCTTTAACGCAGAGTCTTTTCCATCTACCACCATTGACCACACTGCTGCTGGGCAATTGGCTTTGCATGGAGTCCTTCAGTTCCCCCCCCCATTGATTTTAATGGTGTTATATCTGATCTGTGGGCTTTTGTTGTTTTTACACCAAGCTTATTATACACCCATTATCAATTTTACAGCGATAATATGGGTCCTAACCAGTTTGAACACAGGCAACAGAATGGTGCATCCAAATTGTGTGTCTGTGTCATTGGCATAGCCAAGCAGAATGCCATAAGTGGGTAACGTGTTTCTAATGCCTCTAATGAACTCTGCTCATTTGCATGCCTTTCTGAGCCTGATACGCCGAGTAATCATCATTCATAAACCACCATGGAAATTAATGCACAGTAACTAATCTGCCGCTGTGATGTGTAAAATTATGGCACAATATTTGCGTCAGCCTCGTGCTCTGAAACTAAAGCCCAAACAGCAACAATGGCATTGTAATCACAACGCTTAGATACGACTTAAGGCCGTTTCATTTTCAGTTTGAGTATAAAGGGCACACACACACACAAACACACACACAAGTGGGGTTGGAGAAGTCTTTGGGATTTAAAGTTGCGACATTATGAACAAAGCCTTGCCTTATTGTGCAGTACTGTCCCTCCGCTTGCTGAACTAATACTGAGGTCGGGGGCATAAGCAGCAACGCAGCTTCATAATAGATCTTTTCAAATGCCACCGACGTCTATCGCTTCTGGAGATGACATAAACCGTTGGGTGGATCCTCTCAACCAAAGCACTTCCACTATTCCAGAGGGAGCATCTATTCAAAGAGTGCATCTGTTTTTAGCACGGTGACGCCGGTGGAAAGTGAACCCCTGACCCTAACCCTCAATGTGCATTGAGCTGTACAGGAACATATGATCCTTTCCACCTCGGCAATTGATGATCGATGACCTTGTTTTTCGTGGCTTTAAGCTTGACTATATGGCTGAGACATGAGGAGTAATTCTAACAAAGCCTTTGCGTATTTCCAGGTGACCTTTGATGATGTCATGATCAAGCGAGCGTTACCATGATCATGACCATGACCATGACGGTGACCAAATTAACGTTTCCTCCCATTGGCAATGGAACAGAGACACATTAAACTACAATTTGGAGAAAATGCCCTCCAATTAAACATTTTCTCCTCTGCGGATCCTTTTTAAAAATGAAACATGTCGTCTTCTGCTTTAAAGGAATTAGCTTCCGGAGGGCTGCATCCAAATAATGGGAGCGCAACATTTTAGACTTTCGACATTCAAGCTGAAACTTGTGACGGATGACTGAATTGACAGCGTATGCTCGGCTCAGGACCAACTCACAACCCGAATCCTGTTGATGAGAGCCCGGTAGCAGGTGTTGCCCTCTAAATTGGACCCTTAACACCCGCAAGTACATAACTTAACCAAGTGTTTGGCAAAACTTGGCTTAAGGGGACTCAAAGCTCCAACTAGAAAATGAGGGAAATGTGACAAACAACGGCATTCGACACTTTTTACATATTTATAGAAGCACACAGTCCCTCACTCTCCACTCTCTCGCTCTGCTCTGGCAGTTAATAATGAGTGATTAGGATGGGGATTAGTGTGGGCACAGTGAGCAATCTGGCACTTTGAAGAGATTTTATCGCCCAGGCCGCACCGAGCAGGGTTTTGGCTGTTTTATGTCATTACTGCCACAGTCCTCCCACTCCTAGCAATATACTCCCGTTGTTTTAGTGTGCACTAGTGTTTCCCACAGATGCTTAACTTGGCAACGCGGAATGGAAAATATTTCAAACTATGTAGCGCTAAAACTCTTAGTCAAAACCAAAACCTTTTAGGTGGGATAACGAACCTCCCCTTTCAAAAGGCAGCGTAAGCACTTCGGTACATCGGTGATATTACAGATATTACAGTCTGCTGCTGTTAAAAACTGGATGTACGCAAACCTCCTTCAACAAAATGTGGGAAAACTGAGTTCCTTGTTATCTGCCCTGAACACATCCCCTGACAAATTCAGATGTCTCTTGTCTCCTTTACCTCCATACATCAAACCTCTATCTAGGAGGTGAGGAGTTACCTTTGATTCATGTTTAAATCTTGAACATCATACTAAAAAGGAGGTTCAGACATCTTTTTGTCACTAACTTAGATTGGGTTTGTCCTTTAATAATAATGATAAAGGAGGTACTGTACAATGATAAAGGAGGGATACTGAAATATGTATGCTTTGACCCGAGACAGTTATGCTTTTGTCGTTCATAATGCAAGACCCGATGGTCCTACACCAGGGATGGGCCAAGACTCTGCGGGTTTTCATTCCAACCAAACGCTACGCCAGGGGATTTCACTGATTAGTCCCTCTTCTATAATTGAAGGTGTGCTAATCAGTAAAATCAGACGCTGTTGTCTTTGGTCGGGATGAAAAACCTGCAGACTCTCAGCCCTCCATGGCACATGATTGCCTTTCCCTGTCCTACGTAGTATGACAAGGTGAGATCTTGTATACACTGACAAACTTTGCTCTGTCTCAAGAATCTTATGCTTAAATTTGTTTACGAATTACCACGGTTCAAGTATCATTTTACTACATCTTTGCAGTGCAATCAGCCCTTGGAATGAAAACATCAGCAGCACAAGATCAGATTTAAAATGGTCAGTGGGTGAGATTTTTTATTAAGACATATTTCTATATGTATTTTTAGCCGAGCTGATCATATATAGACCTATGTACATAAGGACATCAATGATAAAAACATCTGATTTGTCTATAAACAGTCACTCTACATGCAGTAGAGACTTTGAATAAGACGATGCACATTGATGTTTGAATTCCATCATTCAAATGTCACGTCCTTTACATAGAATGCAAGGCAAATGTACGAGGTTGACATACTTGCCATACTCAAAACAGGTTTTTGCTTGATTGACAGGCCAGAATTGATTTTTGGACAATGAGATAGTAAAAAAAAAACTATGTAAAAGCCAAGACCTTGCCTGCAACCTTTATACACACACACGCACCGAGACATTTCCACACACACAGGTGCGCACACACACCTTTCTGCTTTGATGCTCTTTACCAGGCTTTCCCCACCAGGCATGAAGGTCATTGGCCTCTTTCCTCATAAAAGTACTGACCATGTTTCAAGTCTGCCATCTTGCTGGTTGATTGGCACAAGGGATCCTTAGCAGGGGCACTTTTGAAAGGCACAGGCACTGCACAGTTTGACATTGACGTGGGATGTTGGAAGTAGGAATTCAAGGCAAACCATCAGGGATTCAAGGCAAAACCAAGCCAAGTTGCTAGATAGAGCCGCAGTGCTTATAGTGCTATGTATTAAAACTGCACTAGTCAAGATTTATATGTAAAATATCAGCTGAAATCAAAAGCGGGGCTGCAACAGAGAAAAGTACCCCATCCCCAATAATAATCGCCATGAACAGATTCACCTTATTTGCCCAAATAAAAATGCTGGTAATTCTGGTGTCACTGGTGGGAAATCATCTCCGGCTATAGAAAGTTCCAAATCAAAACTTTAGCATGAAATACAAACTGTCTCCTGTCTCCGTCCACAGAAAGCTGGACTCACCAACGTTGGATCGTTTGCCTCTCTCATCCCTTTGGTTTCCTTTGGTGGAAAGCAATCACACACCGGCACGGCTGGTAAACATGAGCGTGCTGTGTGCAGTTTACTGATGTCACATTTCATGATTTCTAGGTATTGAAGTACCGTTCTTCTTCAAACATTTACCTCTCACTGCTATTTGGAGCCGCCAGCGGGCAAAAATTGCCTATTGTAGTGTTAAGAAAGCATCTTCTCTCAATGCTCAGTTGGATGTATAATGTGCACGCATGCACACATACGGACACAAATCAAATGATAGTGCATGCAACCCCATCATCATGTCAGTGTGAAAACATATTGAGACCATTAAACCAGATCATGTGTATTGATATGAGAAGTAATGAAATACAGTAAGACAATTGGAAAATATTGATGTTGGAATAGAAAAAGAAACTAGAACTAGAACTGTAGACTAGACTCCACACTATAAGACATAGTATTTTTATATCATCCAAGGAATCATCCGAGATATATGCTCAGTAGAGTTTACTTATATTACTTACTTATTACTTATACTTATTACTTATATATTTCAGCACACCTATATGATACCTAGAAGGTATGTGAAGATGTCTCACCTTCCATGTGTAGTGGCCTTCAGAAGTCTCTTCTGGTGAACTGGAATATAACCTGTGAAATTTGGCAGATAAATATAAGTAAGGGGAATATTATGGAGAATATTGTGCCTTAAGGTTTTGCTTATTGGCTCAGAGATGGCCACAAATGTAAAAGCTTTTATGAACTGGGTATAGGGTGAATCACTATTATATGGTATCAATTGTCAATAGAGAGCAGCAAAACTGACATTTACTTTTATGAAATTTGACATGACATTTATGAAAAAGGTATGGATTATTACTATGATGTATGACTACTAGCCACTACTAAGGCTAGCTTGTACTAGATATGTTAGCCACAAATCAGATGTGTTTACAACAAGACAGTGGCTAACTGACCTGATACTATGGCTAGCTAGCTAACAAGCTGACAGTCTAAACACAACAGGTGAACAGGTACATGCAGGAGGGGCCACCAGGGATTTTGGGCCCCATGAAACGGTGTTACATTGGGCCCCAGGTCACCCCAATCCTGAACAATAGCTGTAACCACACCTCCAGAACCTAACGAGCGACCCATTCAAAGCTTTACATGAACCTTCATGTGCAGCTCTCTTGTAGTAACACTTGTTTTACTGGCAGCGGAGCTATGAGAATATGTATAATACTGTGCACGCAACATTCTGCAGTGGAGCTCATTTATCATGATCTGGGGAACTATCACCCACTAAAAGTTACCTGGGTTATGTTTAATATTTGAAAGAGACACAGAAAAAGAGAGGACAGACATATGAATTTGTGTTGTGTCAAACTAACTGACATTCAACACAGTGCTGCTCACCTCCTTCCTTCAGTTGGGACCGGTTCATTGGGTGGGGGGTGTGGGGGTGACAGGGGTCTGGGCCTGGCACCGTAGACATTTAATTCAGTATGAATAGCTGGCTAAAAGTTATCCCGCGTTTATTAAATTAAAAGTAAATACTCACAGATGGGGTTTTTTTGTTATGTGAGGATATGATGAAGTATGCTAGCTCGCTAGCATTTCGCAGTCTAAGGAGTTAGCTAACAGGTTCATTTGCACCACTTACGCACTGATAAACTCACCTGAATTGTGTTAAGTACTGTCACCCTCTCTTTCTCTGTCTTAGTTTGCTTTTGTTTTAGGAGGAGACATGACACCACACTGGGTCTGTCACCACTGTCCCTGACTAGCAAGTGCCTTTAGAGGGCAGGACTAAACCATTTTGTGTAAATAGATGGGGGGTGGGGTAAACATCCAGATGTCTGTCTGGATGTTTTAAGAAAAATAAATTGGTGTTTTTGTTAGTAAACATATTCTACGTAAAATATATGTATTAGTCACATTATAATTATAAAGAATAAACCGTTTTTAACCCTAACTCTACTGCCAATATCGTTGAAAGCCCCTGTCAGTCAGAGCCTTTGGAATCATCAGGAAACAATTCACTGTGATCTTTTTTTTTAAAGGGTTTGTGATAGGTTTCAGGATCTAAGGCTTGACAGACTATTAAAGCCCTTAAACAGACATAATCAATGTGAATTCAAAGACCAACCGGGTCCATGCACTGAATGCATGAGGCTGCCGTCCACATCGGAGCTGGCACTGTGTGAGCAGGCGGGGCGACGCCCAGTCAAGGAAGGTCAGCGTTATTAAAATACACAGGCCAGCGTAAGCACAACCACATGGTAGGCCTGACCTGAGTGAAACTGATTAATTTGGTTCATCAGGAGAGGTCATGGAAGCTGTGTGTAATGAGACGATAATTGGAGAGGCAGTAGTATCGTTCTCTGGGACTAATCCTAAACTATTGGGGAGAATATTGAAAGTAGATCCCTCTATTAAGACCAAGGGCAACTGTCGCTTTTGGCTGGGATCTGTTTAAAATGCAGTTGGTATCTACTGAAGAGCGAACTAGAGTACTCTATGAAAATTGTTTCCTTTTTGTTCTTTTTCAGTCCTATTTCCGCCATCCTCTTTTTCTCCTCTCTCTTTTTTCTCTTTCTCCTCTTGTTGTTCCAGGATTAAGTGGTGGTAAGGATTTATATGGTGAGAATAGCTTCTTCATGTTACGTGTGCAGTAGAGCTTATATGTCTATCGCTGGTGACAGTACTACTTTAGATCTACTAACTAAGCGCACGTGAAAACACAATTTACAAGGAAACCCGAAGAAAAGACGCTCAGGGGCAGCCAGACTTTCATCACAGAAAACCCTGAAGGCAAAAGCGGGTACTGGCAAACCGTGTTGAATCTAGTATATGGTCTAACTGCTGTATGTAGTAATGTTTCTGTGTTGTTGGTCAAAAGGTAAAATACCTGAAAAATGTGATTGTAGTTATATGACTGAACTATACAATACGTTTGAGGCTCCATCCACACTATTTGAGCATACGTGTGCGTGCTTCACATGCTTCACGCTGTTTGCGCTTGCCAGGAAAAACATTCTTAACAGTGTGGCAGAACAACACTCATCTTACATTGAGCACATTGAGGAATCGGGCATAGACATGAAGGGTCAACACCAGCGAAGCCCCCTTCCACCATGGCACTTCATACTAGAACGTCCAAACGTGCATCTGTAAGACATTGCTAATCACTGCAATTGCAAAGTGTCACTATATTTCACACGGCTGAGTCTGTGGTTCCCGCCGCTTCAAAACACTTTGTTACCTGGCCCAGAATGTGTACTCCATTCACCATACAGAAAGACTGCCGACCGTCAACACTAACACCTCAATTTGCTCCAGGTTCTTATGCTTCGTAGAGGCTCGTTTTAACTAGCATCTGTGCTTTCCTCACCATCATGGACGCTGCAGGTTTGTTAATATACTTCCTTACAGATACACTGTAAAAGCTGTCCTCCAGGTAACTGCAAAAAAAATACAATGTACTACAATAAGGACAAGACCTGAAAGGAGGATAAAAGTAGGAATGAAAAAATAATATTAATGACTTCAGATTCAATACATAAAACAGTCCTGTAGAATGAATGGTTGATTAGATGGGGACGATTGAGAAAACCCCTTGTTGCTGGGCCCGGCTTAAGCACAATGACGATTGTAAGACCCATCGTGTGAAGTTTTTGTGTTTCATAGTACGCAACCACGGAAAAGGAACGACCCGCAGGGTTTGGACTCAGCCCTAATGTTTATCAGACACCGTACTGTGTGCCAGGTCACACTCACACCTCATCATTAGCCCCGCGGATTGAATTGTCCGCGGCTGATCTCCAACAACGACGGCATTTCTAACTTGTGAACGTCTGCTAATGTACATCGGTGCCGGACAACAGCCTCACCGATGTCACCAAAACCTAAGGAGTGATTGTGGACTTTGGACACAACACATGGCGCTACTCACACTGGGGATAAGGCAACTGTGGAGAAAGCATGAAGAAGGTATAAAACCTGGAGTCCAACACCCGCAACCCGCCTAAACATTGGCCACCACACATAACCTGGTGGCAAATGCGATGGCCCGCGGCCCTTACCACCTCAGGCAACTGAGGAAATTCAAAGTCTCCGAGGATCCTTCAGTCCCTTTACTCTGAGCTGGAATGCATTCATGTTGTAGCTCACTCCTGTTGCAAGACTACCGCTCAGGACAGGAAGCCTCTGCAAGAGATTTCTCGTTCTGCTGGAGCGCACATAAACTACACTCGCCACCCTGCAGTAAACTATTTACACCGGGTCCAGCCAGCCCCACTGCATCATAGAGGCATCCTCACCGACGCCAAATGGACTGTTTCAGCTGCTCCGTCTGCCCCCGTAGACGCCACGAGAGACGAGACGGAGATTTCTTTTCTTAGGCCTTCGACGTACTGCATCAAGGGCCCAGTCGTGACCCAACTGCCCCTCAGATCGCCACAACTTAGGTAAGACTCACTACTCAATTGATTTTCTTCAAAAAACCACTCTTCTATATCTTTTAAGTGTTGTAAATGGTTGGTTTTTTTATTAGAGCCTAATGCAATATGTTTCCCTTCTGCAAAATTACCAACATCTCCCATCTGTTGTAAAGCACAACGATTTCACAAACCTCTGTATTGCAATAACTCTTGATCTGAACGAATCTTGACTTAGCAGTATTTTTAGTTTGTCGCGGGACAGATCATTACCTCAAAAGCTAGGGGACTTGTATTTAGGTGGAAGGCTAGCGAACACATTGTCTCTCCATCCAGCACATTTTGAGGCCCATGGACGTCGTGTGTTGTGCTTCACTGCTGTTTCTCTGCTTTCTTGCCAAGGAAAAAAACATCCTGAGGGACTTGAACAAGTTGCTGGCAGAACAAATTACATCCATTACATTGTTGTGACATCTGAGGAGGAAATCGGACAGAGACAAATGGAAAGTCAAACCGCTGACCTCTCTTTTCCCACCCCTGCACATTCACTCAACTAGAACGGTCCATAACCGGTTGCATTTTAATAAGATGTCTATTGTACACATGCCACTGCAATTGCAAAGTGTGCATGTCTCGGATATTGTTGTAGCTACACGGCAGCCCCCTTTTTTTCACGTCTCAAAACACTTTGTTGAACAGCGTCGGGAGTAGTAGTAGCTACAGCCATTCAACCACAAACAGCAAAAGACCTGCTCTGAGACCTGTCAAACACCTAACACCTCAATTTGCTCTCAAGGTTCGCTCTCTCGTACTCGTTCTCTGCTCGTTTTACCTGCAGCCAGCTTGATTTCACCGACTCAATATGGGAATGAGAGTTATAATAGTAATAAGTAATAATAAACTTTATTTGCGTAGCACTTGTTAAAAGCTTCACGTAAAAACAAAAAGAAATAGCAATGGAATAAAATAAAGCGAGAGACTAAAAGAAATAAAAAGGATAGGAATGAAAACAAACAATAAAAGACTATGAACTAACATGAATCACTACATAAAAGCAGGTCTGTAGAAATGAAATGGGTTGATAGTGAGGGAACAGATGTGTAGAATTAAGCCCTTGGTTACTGCAGCTTTTAAGCACAATGGAGATTGTAAGACATCTGTTGAAGTTTTTTTTTTTCATAGTTAGTAGGGAGAGACAGGAAAGATTGGGCGAGAGAGGAGGGATGACACGCGACAAAGTTTTATCAGGCGACGTGTACTGTAGTGCCTCACGACCTCACGACCTTGTTTTATCTAGCCCCCGCCATTGGTAATTTCCCAGCGGACTAATTCCCGCTCTTTGCTTTTAATTTGTTGCAAGACGTCTCTCTTAAATAGTAACAGATGTCGGGATACTGGTGGAACCGTCATATTTTGCTCTCAAGTGAGTGAATTAGACATTGTCTAGCCTGAATGCTGCGCTGACATGGTGAGGGAGAGCAACGAACAAACAAAAAAAAAAGGATATTGAAGTCACAACCACCACCTCCCCACCCTGCCTAAAATTGACGAGCCACAAATCAAAACACGAGTGGGTCTTTTCTGCTCTTGTGCCGTGTTGTTTCGTGCACCATGGGGACGCGGTAGCAGTAAGAAGTATCAATTTGAATAATGCATCGCTGTGCCCACGTCTTTCACCGGCAATCAATTATTCAATGTTGTTTTTGCTCCCACTCAGCATGTTCCGTAATAGTACTAACTACTGTCATGTCAAAACTGACACTATCCCAAAATATTCTTTTCATTCCGGTTTCATGCATAGGGAATGAAAAGAGCACGGCAAAACACAAGACATGAGGAGGGCACCGGGACGTTAATAACATTATTTTCTTTCCCCGCTCACTAGCTACATAGAGATTGCTTCACTGCTGACGGAGGTCATTGGAAGCTTGTGTGTGTTTTTTTTTCCATTTCTGCCTCAGTGCAGAGCTGCACACGAGGGAGAGAGGAAATGAGGATTTCTTTTTCTTTTTTTTCTCTCGGTCTGATCAAGTTGTTGATTGTGTGTGTGTGTGTGTGTGTACCAAATTGTCACCCAACAAGAATGCCGCAAATTGAAATTCCCTAGCGTCTACGTGACACTGCCGATGTGGATTTTCTTGCAGAAAAAGCCACGCGTTGCTGAAATCTGCTCTGATAGTGTGTGAGAGTCAGGTAGGACGTTATCTTCTTATGACCGACGCCTATATCGTTTCCCTTCGCGCAAGAAAATTCCCAAACAACTCCCAGGTCTGTTAGGATTAAAGCACAAAGCAGAGATACTTCACATAGACTCTTACTACAGTAATCTATGCAACATTAATTGACTGGGAGGGACGCTCTATAAACAAGACCCATCATTTTTATTAACAAAGCTTCTGTCCGTGCTCTGTGTGCTCATGTCCTCAACAAGACGGCCGCACCTTCTGGTGAAAATCAAAGCGGCGAAGGTTAGCCGAGACTTCAGCAAAAGCATCCCGTGATTTCTGGCGCTCAGCATGTGGTGGAAAGCCAGAGGAAAGGGAAGCCGGAGCAGGAGAGAGTTCATTTGTTTCCTATCGACTTCCTACAGGCTTCAGCATAGTATATCAGTATAGCATGATGAGCAGCCTGGGTTATACAGTGTTTTCCTGAGCCGAGGATAGGAGCATCTGTTTGTGACCTTGCTATGTAAGCACTCTGCACCTTTTGGCCCCCTGAAGATTTGCGGAGTAAACCGGCATCATAAGCCGGCAGCGCATCAACACGAGGTAAATCACTGCCTCCCTTGCCCCTCAATCCCCTCAACAGAAAGTCAAGGGCAAAGGTCACGGCCACATGCATTTTAAAAGCCGATTGAATCAAATATTCATGACTCTCTCGCGGGCGGCTCAAGCCTCGCCCGTTTGTTTATTTATTTAAGGCTGCATTGTGGATGCGGCGCGAGGTGTGCATGCAGATCATAAGCGAATCCGCGCTGAGACATTTGCAATGTTAATGCGGGTATCTGGCTCCTCCACATTTCCCCCTCTCTCGCCTCCCAGAGGAACGTGAAGAAACAATTGAATTCATGTTGACTCAAAGGTTCGTTTCGAGCATTAGTTCCTTCCAAGGAGGATAAAGAAATAACCGCAGATGTGAACGGTGTGCAAAGCAGAAAGAAATATTATAGACCCTGCTGTTCTTTTGTTTGAGGAACCATGCGCTTCCGGCTCTCCTGTTGTGTTTCTAGAATAACTGTTTCCTTTATATCCTTTCCTTTCTCTGCTTAAAAATCATGAGTTGAACAGAAGAGTACCTAATGGACCTTTTCAAAAAAAAAAAAGAATTGCATTGTTGGCGTTTGGCATTTATGTGTAATATTGAAGTATTTGGGTGTCCAGGTCTTACGTTTGCTCCTGTAATTTGAATTGTCAAGGTCATGGCCATGAAATGTGCCGTCTGAAATCTCTGTAGGGGCTTTCTATTTGGTTTCCAATAAGCCACTACTGAGATGGGAGTAGATTGTTTTGACGCACATTCCAAAAAAGATCCATGTATCAAAAGTTGACGTTTTGCTGATATTTATTAAACACAAAATTTAAGTTGCCAAACAAAAAGAAAAATGTTTCCAAAGCAGTATTCTAAAGGGTGTGTGGGAAGTGTGTGGTCGAAAACCATCTCATTCAAAACCAAACATTACCTGCCATATACAGGTGCCCTCAATCAAATCAACTCCGGATTGTGACATTTAGATATTTCAAAATAAAAGTCAACAGATTTATCAAAATAAAAGTCCACACATTTAAATTACAAATACCACGAAAATGGCTCCTACAATCTCCTTTCCCTCTCTGCACCCAGATGACTTTCTCCCCAGCCTCAATATATTGTGTTGTGTTGTTATTTTCCCAGTCACTGACACTCTGGTTTCAACATTTGGTTACTTTAGCGTGGACATTCAAGCCCAAAAGTCAAATGTTTTTAACACTATCAAAATGATGGAAATGGATGTCAAGGTCAGTTAGTAAGTACCAGTTGACCTTTCACGTATCTTCTCTCTTGCATTCAAAGATGACAGTGCTTTTGAGGTTCAGCGATGATTTCATTCCGCCACATGATTGCCAGTGGTCTCTCTTGCCTCTCTTGTGCGAGGAGCACTTCCAAAGTGAAATGTACTTTTTCCCAAGGTCAGATCTCTCTTGATGGCTCTGAAGCTGGTTTAGATGTCGGAAAGAGCTGTTTCTCCTTAACATACAGTGCTGTGCAAAAGTCTTTCCGTGAAGCGAAAGATGCTTTCAAAAATAATGAAATGAAAAGTTTCTAAATATAAATAAAACAGACAGAAACAGAAAACAAAAAAGTAAACATCCAAATTTATATTAAAAAATCTAGTTTGCCTGAGACTTTTGCACAGTACTGTACATTCAAAGGCACCATGGCTTGTTCACTGGAGCACACTTCACAGATTTCCCCTCCCCTCCGGTGTTGTGCTGTTGAGAGAACGAGAGCCTTGGCATTCTCTAAAACCTGCAGGCAAACATTAATATTCCTCGGTGTGAGTGTTTTTCAAACACACTTTCAAAGAGATTATGCTTTTGTTGACTAATTCATGAACGTACGGCTGGGGACGAGCTCAACTGGTAATGGAGACCGGAAAAGGAGACTTTGACATCACGCCGTTGGGATGTTCGATGTTAGATACAGCATGGGAAATCACAGATGCCGTTTCCTTTTTGCGTCTGTATTTTAGCTTCAGAATACACAAAGGTATTTTCACAGATTGCCATTATTGGCGTCAGTGGTTCACGTCTACTCGGGTTACGTTCAGTTTCCACGTCGGAAAGTCTGCCTCTTCATGTGCACATCAGCGTGTTTTCATTATATTACACATACATTTTCTGGAACTGTGCCAATGCAATTACCTCCTTGTCTTAATACTCTGCAGTGCCACCTTTCCCATGTGGTTCGTCCACAAATTATATTGACCTCTTAGTGTACACGCTCACACACACTGCTATATCCATCTGTTACTGTATTCCAAAGGAGAAAAAAACAGCTCACTGCTCTCCTCCGATGCAACCGTCAGTGTCCCAGTGCCTTTAATAGCTTGTTTTTGTCCAAGTGTATCCATTTGCCACTTCATTCCTGATTGGGGACACATTTCAGGCAATCAAAACCATTTCTAGGGAAAGCAATTCCCTTCTGACAGTATGTTTACCGGATATTGTGGCGCAATTCTATTAGGAAATCGTTTTTTCAAAGGTTTGAAAAAAGCGTTGATTTTAAATTTACCAGGGAGTTGGGTAATGTCTACATTTACCACGTTCCCACATTTAACATATATACTGTATTCATGTCCCAACTCCCCGGTAAATGTAGACATTTACCAGCAGGGTTAATGTGAGTGGAAAATGCTGTCACAAACAGCGTGAGGCTCTCTCTCCCTTCAGTGTCCTGCTGGCCGCATTTCTGTAATATGTTGCGCAATGTGCTGCTGTCCAACGCTATAGTTCTGCACCTGAGGGTCTCTTGATGAATTCAATCACATTAGGGTATCAACCCAAAGGTATTTGTTGTAGCAGAGCCTTATTAACAGGTTATTGGCCTCTACGTTCTTTAAAATATTTATTTGAGAGGCAAGCGCGTTTTGGCATCCACATATTTTCCTATAGGGATGGAAATGAGTTGTGTAGGCTACTGCATCCACTATTGGACTAAAATAAAATCAATCAGGTATTCATTTATTGGCCAAACTATATCTAGTTTAATACATAGGCTGTCAACACAGCAACGGCTTATCTGCCAATGCGCACCAGTTTGGCGGGGGGAAAAAAGTGCCTCCATCGACATTCTATCCAATAGGGCATGCATGAAAACCTACCAAAGGCAGAGTCTGTGTTTGCCATTTTTCTGTGTCTCCATGTTTGTAAGACATGGCAAGAAAATGATATTACAAATGCCTAATACTCACACTCTTTCTGACTTTTTTGTGTTTAAGCTGGCAATCCTCGCACAGGTTCAGGTAGAGGCTAACTACCTCAACAGTGACATTGTAATAAGACTGACGCAGCTCCTTATCCATCACATTACCCCGTGTCCTATTTTAAAATGGGCTCCATTGATAACATTGCTCTTTTGCCACAAGAATAGTGTCTAAGCCTCTCCTGGCAATTTTCTTCCCACCGTTACAGTCGATCAGATAGTATTTTTGCTTCCATCTGTACTCTTGGTTGGATTTCCCTTTTCTCCTTCCTGCAGCCTTGTCAGCGAGGCTATCATTACATTGTAGTTGTCGCGGACTGACTGTCACTGTATTTCCATTTTTGTTTGTAAGGGAACGATCAAGTCTCTCTGTGAAGATGTCCCTCTTGTTCATCTTTATCTGCGCAGGATTTTGATCATTTTAGATAGACCTTTAACTTAAGATGTTGGACTCAATGAATCTCCCGCGCCTCCTAGATCTCAGTTTACTACAGAAGCCAATCCGAAGAGGTATTTTGGTCAAGTGGTATGTCAGCCCCACAACAAATTGTATGGCAGGACTGAGAGAGCCTTGCGCTATTTGTGATAGCGTTTTCCACTCACATTAACCGGGAAATTTACCAGATTTGCCTTGGGAAATGTGGACATTTACCGCCCTGCTGGGAGATGTCTACATTTACCGGGAAATGTCTACATTTACTGTAACATATACAATAATCAGACCACAATTCAACTTGCATTCACCGCTAAACTTTAAATTCAGGTGTAAATCCAAAGCAATCTGATTCTGATCTGAAGTACCTGTGGGAAACCTATGCCTGGAGCTGTGGCTGTAGAGTTCCCTTCTTTTTTAACCTTTAACCTTCAACCTTTAACCTGACCTTTTAACCTTTACCCCGACTCTTTGTCAGTTTGATATTGACAATTGTTCTCCCCCATGTGGCACAATGAGAGGCTCCATCCTGTGGCAGAGGTAAAGGCTTGCTGCTAGGACTATAGCTGAGGCCTCCCACTTTGGGGAAGGGGAGTGGGGTGGGGACCAATGGAAAGTCATGGTGACCTGACATTTAATTATCAGTTTCCTGATTCATATGTCCCCCTGGGGAAGAATCACTGTTATAACACTGATTCCGTCAATACACTGTGCTCAAAGAGACTCAAATAGAAACTTAATTTGATCACATTGTAATACAGCTGATGAAATTGAAATATGGCTGATGGAGCACTTTAAGACAGAGGCAGTTAATTCAACAGAAATGTGCAGTAGTGGCTTGTGTGCATGGTGGAAATCGCAATCAGACCTGTGAGGCGGGGAATGGGAGGAATGAAAGAAGAAAGAAAGGCCACAGAGATTGGAGTTCTATCCTTCGTCAACAGAGTTTCCACCTAGCGATTGGTTTAGAACTAATTACTGCTTAGCATGCTAGTGCATATCATCTAAGTAGTTTAGTTTCTTGTCCTAGGACATATTGGGATTAGTTCTATGGCACGTCCAATAAGGAAGAAATAAACCAGCTACTGGGCTCAAACAGAAGTCTCCATCCAGGGCCAAAAGGTTTATTCCTTCCTGGCTCAGTGGTTGAGAGGTTCTGGTAGCAGCCCACAACATCACTGTTAGCGATGTTTTATTAGTCACTATAGCTGCGTTCCATTAATTCCAGGTTAATAGATATGCCGAGGGATTCTCCATCTATCCTCATCAGGGAATTGAATCTCTAACCCTCTGTTTACGTGATGCTTCCTTTCCTCAGTGCTACTGCCAGTCGTGCGTGGGCACAGTAAACCATCTCATTAAATCTCACGATGAGAGCTGGCCGCGGTCTCTGGTGGTGCTGGTGCTTCAGTTCCGAGGCCTCCGCCAAATCCCTCTGGATGCGGCTCTGTGGAAGGATAGGGAAAGTGGGCTAGCCTTCGCCAAAGCCTGCTCTGTAATGGTAATGACCCCCCCCCACGAGTGGACAGATGCACAGATGTACTGGCTTCATCCACGAATGTTTTCCTCCTCCTTCTCCTGCTGAGCTTTCCAGCTTCCACCAGAGACGAGAGACACGCGAAGAGACGGGAATCGCAAGAGTGCATCCGACTGCGCTGTTTGCTGATCGTGGTATGCACACCAGCGCGCCAAATATAGTGCAGTGATTCAGTGTGGAGGCCTCAGTATGGTGCGGTTTAAAGTAAACAAACACTACTCGCCTCTAGCAGAGACTGCCGGGGGCTATGTACACCTGGGATGCGTGCCAGCAGCATCCCTCCTTGTCCACAGTTGCCTGCTGCCATGTATATTCAAACGTCTGCGCCGGTCTACCCTTGAGAGTGCATTAACATTAGCAGTGGTTGTCCAACTGCTGCCATTGTATGTGCAGTATTGACATGTTGTGCTCGGCTAATTACAGAAAGTGTGTATGTTGTCTTCAAGGCACTGGAGGCTAGAACGGAAAGAATTATGTCATGGAGTCATGTGCCGTATTAGCATCGTGGTCGTCAAGGTGCCGGGATAAGGTAAGCCCCTGGCTTAGCCGTGTGCGACCGAGTATTGGCCCATTCCATATTTCATGAGGCTGACGGGTACATACCGATCTAATTTTGTCCT
This sequence comes from Hoplostethus atlanticus, assembly GCA_034670405.1. Taxonomy (NCBI): domain Eukaryota; kingdom Metazoa; phylum Chordata; class Actinopteri; order Trachichthyiformes; family Trachichthyidae; genus Hoplostethus; species Hoplostethus atlanticus. The sequence goes on from JAXDDX010000114.1 coordinate 1,574,794, forward strand.
TGGAGAGATCTGCAAGGCCCCACGCACGATTTATCTCCAGGTCACCCGCAGGGCTCCACTCCTAGAGGAGATGGATGAAGTGGTAACAGATGACGGCCCGCACAGCACCAACAGCCTGAGTTATGAGTGTACTTATCGATAAAGTCCTCCACAGGCTATACTACAGCGTGTAGTGGAACTGGGTTACTGACCATAAATGGCCATAACTGACCATGAACGGCGGCGTCAAGATGAAGGGAGCCCCCCTCTTCAAAGACAGATGGAGATGGGAGCAGATTTACTCCCCACTGTAGTGAATTGGGTGGTCATATCTGAGCCACTTGTCAAAAAGATTGGATGCAATGACAAGGAAATGTGCAATGCATATTTACTGGCAAGGGACGACAGCGATTTATTTTGCGTTAGCAAGGAAGTTGCAAGGCCTGTGTAAAAATGATGCAATTTTGTGTTGCGGCTCAATCTCTCTTTGAAATTGAGGTAGATATTTGAGCCAGGGTAGGACAGAGGATGAGATGCTTCAATCTTTTTTTTTGCCTCATGTATACACGCACCTGGGCATTCGCCATGTGTGAGACTCATTTTCTCCTGATGACTTGAATGTTTGTCACTTCGTGCGCTTCAAAATCCTCCAGCTTTAGCTCTATTGTCATACGAGATTACATGTGAGGCGTTCTCTTGCAGATGGGAATTCTGTGTTGATACAGGGATCGGCAGCTCCAGCCCATCGCCCCCCCGGTTGCCTACCGCGTTGATTTCCTCGAAACCTGCCACAAAATCGCGGGTTGATCAATAGAGTGTAGAAAATCAAGTTTTACATTGGAGGGAACACTGTCAAACCACGCCACCCTTCCCTTCCTCAAAAACCTTGACTACCAATGTGAATTAGATTAAAGTAATTCGATCATTTGAACAAATATAACCCAGTTGCTCCAAGACTGACTAGTCCTCAAAATGACGATGCTCTATTATAAATGTGCCCGTTGGTGAAGTTCCCAAAAGAAGTAATGCGACAAGGAAGGTGCCTAATCAAACGAAACCACATTTCATTCAAAGATTTTTATGTTCAATACGCGTCAGTCTCATGAGACGGGAACTCAATGAAGACGGATACTCCTAAATAAAAGATAATAAGGCCTATTAAATCAGGATTATCCCCCCTAATCTGGTTTGTACTGGCCAGGGAGTGCAATGTCCCCTCAGCTGAAATGGCTGCACGCACCACCCATGCTGCACTGCCACCTAGCAGCCAAACCCCCAAAACACCTCAGTCAGATGATATTTAGGACAGCGCCGGCTACAAATGGAGGATTTTGAATAGTTGCAGCTATTCTAAATTGTAAATTGCTGTGGGCAGGAAATGTAAGTCTCCTTTTTAAATGTAAAACCACCTCACTCACTGCTCGGGTGTGCAATCATATATGCTCTCTCTCTCTCTCTCCCACCCTCCCTCCCTCCTCTTCTGTCCCTCTTTCTCTTTCTCTATCTGGGTCTCTCTATCTCTCTCTCTCTCTTTGACACACACACACCACCCACCCACACACGGACACAAATACACACACACACACACACACACACACATACACACAGACAAAGACACATGACGATGATCAACAGAATTCCCCTTCAGGGATTAAGCTGGTATCCTAATCAAGTGTGCTGAAAAGATCAAGTAGGCAACATGGCGACTGACGTGGCGCCCACTTCGTGTGAGCACCACTCTGACTCACCAGTCATGTTGTGTGACCAGTGGAAGGGAGGGTGGGGGGGGGGGGGGGGGGAGGGTGTTTCCCTGGAGGACAACATTGTTACCTTTTCCAGTCTATGACTGGCGGCTGCCCTGGGGAAACAGTCGATACCAAATGTTTGGGCACTTAGTCACTGTTGTCAGCTGTCAGATACAGCGGATTAGACTTCACTTGGCTGCACATGGCTGACGAATCATCGGGATTGGTTACGGGTGAAATTGCTGCATGTGTACCGCTGGAGGTGGGTGGCTGAGTGGGTGGGAGGAGGAGAGGGGGGGAAGATGATAAATAAAGCGGTGCTTGATTGTTAACGTCCAAATCACCCCTGGGTCCTGTGCAGCTCGCTGTACAGTTGCAGGGAAATGTAGCAGCCATCCCCGCTGCGATACTCACTGAGGCATGAAACAATAGACATGAAGGCTGTACCGCTGCTGGACCGAATTCGTAACCCTGTCATTGACTGATTTATTGATGAATCTAGCGGGTTAACATCACTTGTTACAAAACAAGTTGGTGCCACCTGCGATATGGCCTTGCTATGACCTAGCAAGAAAAGAAGCTGTATGAAAGGAAGCAATTATAGAGGTGGAGAACCAAAAGGGGGATTTAGCTCTTACTCCTTTTTGCTATACTGCCTCCAGGGAGAAATTCTCTTTCCAGGAGGAGCCAGCTTGTGCAGCATCTCTGGAGGAGGCGAGTGTTAAGTATCTTGCTCAAGGAAACTTGGTATGGCTGCATGGAGAATGAAACCCGAAGCCATCCCGCTGCCTCCGAAGAGGTCATTGTAGTGCTAGACTCCTTTTGGTGGTTAGCTCCAAGCTTTCCTGGTAGAGCTCACTACCTGGAGGTTCTGGGCCGCTTTCAGAGCAGCTCCAAGATATTGATGGCAGGTAATTGCAATAGGCAGCTGGTTTTCGAATTGGAGCCTGCGTGGGCGTGACAGTAGGTGAGTAGTGGTGTGTGTGTGAGTGTGTGTTATGTGAGAAAGGGGTGAATACGAAAAAGGCAGAGGAAGGGTAATTTGACAGAGATCCAATATCCATTATCCCATGGATAATGTAATGCTGGATTGGTCTGCATTAGGTATTTGGGGCACAGCTGCATCGACCAATGGACCAGGTACACGAAGAAAGCTTTCTCTTCCTCTCTTGTCCAAACTGGCAAGAGCCAATGTTGACACGTGGACACTTTGCAACATGGAAAGGGTAAAACAAGCAGGCTGCAAGCATCATTATTTACATGGCCTACTGACATCAGGCGACTAATCCGACTTTTTATTGATCCTTGTAGGTTTTTATAGGAGTGTGTGTGTGTGTGTGTGTGTGTGTGTGTGTGTGTGTGTGTGTGTGTGTTATGTATTTAGATGTGTAAGAGAACTTCAAGTGCATTGTGTGTGATTAATAGCACCTATTTCCTCCCACGAAAACACCAACTTTTCGCACCCATTTGAGGGACCATCTGTGGCTTCAGTGTATAAAATGTATCAGTACATTTATTTTTTTATGTCAGGTGAAGGAGCTAGCCCTAGAATTGCAGCTTAGTAGTGTTAATGCAATTGAGATTAGTTCAAAATGTTCATTCCAGTAAGTATCATATAGCTTTCACAAAACATGGGAAGGTAGATGTGCTGTGTATAAGACAGATCTCACCAGGAGCACTATATAACGTGTCACCCAGCCCTATACACCACTTCCCCACCTGTCTTTTTCTTTTATCCTTTGATTTCCCTCACAGTCCTCAACGTTCCATGTTGTTGTCTTCCTGTCTTCCTGTAGGTGGGGGGTGATTGAGCCCCTTCCTCACCATCACGACCCCATTCCCCCTTATGTATCACCTGCATACCAAGTAGTAGTTCAGGTCCCATATGGCACATATTCAGGACTGAAAATCAGCAGGGCTCCGGGCGCATCAGCGCGCCGCAGCCGAGATCTAACCTCCCCTCGTCTCTAGAGAGCACACTCACAGCCGCCAGAGGGTTCCTCCAGTTGGCGCCCGACATGGGGCTCCGATTCCGTCACAGCTTAGTCATCCAGACACCCGCAGTTTAAGGCCTAATCTGTTTTTTTTGGAGAGTAAGCTATTAGCCCTGATCCACAGGATTGTTCCCCGTGATTGGAGTGGCTTGTTGGGAAGAGGATGGCCCGGCATTAAGGTTGTTGAGGTAATCATCACCGGCACTCGTGCACCTGGGTTCGAAATCACTTGAGACATTGAGTTGTGGCTAAGGTCACGCTTGTTGTTGACGGCTTTGGGTTAGCTGGCTTGATCTCGCTATAATGTGCTGAAAGATTGCTGTTTGGGTGAATGGTTCAATATGAAATTTGTGTTGATGTGAAAATAAAAACAGAAACACATATTTAACACATTCAAACTGTAACACATGTTTAGCTGGTCTATATATACCTGTCCATTTAGAGCATCTTTTCTCTATTAAAGGTCCTACATGTAGCATTTAATGTCAATAAATGATTACCACATTCATTTTGAGACATTAGTATACTTACCATAAACAACCGAGACCATTGCCAAGAAGATTGGCAGCATCTACCTTTCTCTACTCTGCGTTTTACATTGTTTGCCACCGGATCAGATTTAACGGGAGATCTGCTGTATGGCTTCAAGGTACAAAGGGAGATTGCTTTACGGTGCACAACAGGAAGAGGGCGCCGTTCTTCCAGCACAAATGGAGCTAAAGCTTTCAGAGTTTCTTGCAATGGCAGATGGCAGAACAGATGAAAGGTCGATGGAAAAATCACTTCTACCATGTTTATCCTCTTCAGTAAAGTGAAAGAGAAAATCGTCGTCCAAAGTAGCACAACATACATGGCGTGATGCTGCATAGGGGGGAGGGGGGACAAGTAGCAACATCCTCGTTGCAACAGGAAGCAACAGGGTTATGGGGGAAATGAGGTCTTAATTTGGAGGAACAAAAGCACTGGCATGAGACAGAGACTATCAATCATCCTGATTGTGGTCTCATTTGTTTTGGAAATTACACCAAGGTATCACAATTAATTTGACAATGACATATTGATGTTCACAATGTTACACATAGCAGCTTTGATTGCTGGTTCAAGTGTCAAAGAATCACGTTGTTAGCCATGCTAATGTCCACAAACAGGCTGAAATTAGCAAGATGACAGATTGAAAATGTAATATGTCAAATTATAAAACTGCAATTTACCAATTTACCTCTATTGTAACACAATGCGATATCTGAGTTTAGCTGTTGTTACACACCTCAGTTTGGCAAGCTATTCATGGCTATCTCACACTCTTGTTTCAACCAGCGTCATAGGAGGATCTGGGTGGGAAAGACTCCACTATGAGTTTGTTTTGGTTTTTTTGGCTGTTGAACATGCAGATACACTCACTCACTAACGGACTCGCCCTGAACAGGCCCACGAAAAAAATGACAATACATGTTGGAGACATGCTTCATCTACCTCCCTCACGCCGAGGCTCTTCTGGAAATGCGTCCGGACTGGGGCCTCCTTTTCGGTGCACGCAAGCCTGAGGCCAGCGTGTCCGTGTTGAGCTGGGTCAGCCGCTGTGAGCAGAACGAGGAGGTGAAGAGGTTTCTTTTGTTTTTACTACCTCCTCATACACGTCCTACAAGTTTGACTATTTCCTGGCCCCAATTTTTGCACTTTAAGGCCGAATCCCAATTCTCATTTTCACCCCTACGGCTCGTTTCCGAGTGCCCCTTGCCCTTCGGCTTGGCCCTCGGAACAGAGTCACAAGGGGTAGTGGTTGAAATCTCTCCCTATGAAATGGGACAACCCTTCAAGACCCTGATACGTCATCGATGACGTTTACGTAAACAGACACGACGAGTTTGTTATCGGACATTACTATGGCAATAATGATATTATCACAGTGACATTTGCCATTCATCTGATGGAGATAGAAAAGAATGGACGCTCGCGATTCGTTCACAACTTATATGTTTCACGCTACTAATCGATCAAACAAGTCATCAAATAAAAAAGACCACTGCTTCATTACTGGGCCACTTCATGACAGAATAGCGTTAGCGGTGCTCTGTAGTCTAGCAAGCCGTGCGGCGTTCGCCCCCATCTTTCCGATGATTGTCGGAGATTTCTCCTAACCCTCGGTTTGTAGTGTGCCCCTGAAAAATCTCCGTTTGGAGGGCCATGTAGCCCTAGCACTTCGCCCTACCCCTCGATCCCAACAAGAATTGGGACACCCTACCCCTACACGTGAACACGCAAAATGGAGGGGAAGGGCTAAGGGGTAGGGCGAAGGGGTGAATTGGGATTCGGCCTAAGTCGCCAGTGTGGTACTTCATTGTCACTAGTGATAGGTCACTCGCGCAATAGCTACAACAACTGCTGTGCTGATAATATCTTTGATTTGATTGAATGGATTGAATTTAGCTGTGTGGTTAAATAAAGCTCCTCCCTCCTACTAGAGGTATTCTACTTGATTTGCCCCCTAATACTTTCTTTGATACTTCATGGGAACAAAGCTAAAGGGCTAAAGCTGCATGACGACACATGGATTTACAACGCATTAAACAACAACAAGCTCATCTGAGAGGGAAGTGATGGGTAAAGTAGCTATTCTCTCAGCGGCTTGCTGCTCCCACTCTGTGGAGAGAAACGGACAAGCCTGCCGGGAACGCTATGTTAGGATAAAGCAACGAGCAGGACAGCCCTGTCCTCTGTCCACCCTTGACCTCTCCTTCTTTTCCAATTCACTTTGCTTTCTGATTCAGCATGTTGGCCTCGTACCAAGTGTGTTCAAGATTCAAGATTCAAGATTCAAGAAGTTTATTTGTCACATACACACACGAGGTGTGCAGTGAAATGTAAAGTGGCAATGCTCAACAGAAATGTGCAAAGGGCAAATAACAGGTTCACACTATTTACAATAAAAAAACAAAACACAATATTTACAATAAGAGCACTTTATAAAAATATAGTAAAAAAGGGAAATTGTATGTATGTAATATAATATAAATTATAAATTATGTGTAGTCTTTACCTAAGTGTGTGTGTGCATAAGAGGGGCAGTGTGTGTGTCTTGGTGGGGGCCCTGGTGAGGTCAGAGTTCACAGTCCTGATGGCCTGAGGAAAGAAACTCCGTCTCAGTCTCTCTGTTTTGGCAGCGTGACTACGGAGGCGCTTGCCTGACCGCAGCAGCTGAAACAGTCCGTTGTTGGGGTGGTGAGGATCCTTCATGATCCTGCAGGCTCTGGTTCTGCACCTCCTGGTGTATAAGTCCTGCAGGGTGGGGAGTGTAGTTCCAATAGTGCGTTCAGCCGAACGCACTACTCTCTGCAGAGCCTTCCTGTCCTGAGCGGAGCTGTTGCCAAACCAGGCAGTGATGCTTCCTGTCAGGATGCTCTCCACAGCTCCAGAGTAGAAGGACTGAAGGATCCTCCGGGAGACTTTAAATTTCCTCAGTTGCCTGAGGTGGTAAAGGCGCAGCCTTGCCTTTCTCACCAGAGTGTCTGTGTGTGAGGACCATGTCAGATCTTCGGTGATGTGGACTCCCAGGTATTTATACCTGCTCACCCTCTCCACAGTAGTCCCATTAATCCCCAATGGTGAGTACGTCCTCTGTTGTTGTGTCCTCCTAAAGTCCACAATCAGCTCCTTAGTTTTGGTGACATTCAAGAGGAGGCTGTTGTCCTGGCACCAGAGTGACAGATCAGCAACTTCCTCCAGGTAGGCCTTCTCGTCGTTGTCGGAGATCAGGCCCACCACCACTGTGTCATCCGCAAACTTAATGATGGAGTTGGAGCTGAACCTGGCCACACAGTCATGTGTGTACAGGGAGTACAGTAGGGGGCTGAGGACGCAACCCTGGGGGGATCCTGTGTTCAGGGTGAGGGGGTTGGAGGTGTGTCTACCCACCCTGACCACCTCTGGGGCCTGGCGGTCAGGAAGTCCAGGATTCAGGCACACAGGGGGGTGTTCAGTCCCAGCTCAATCAACTTGCCAGCCAGTCTGGTGGGGACTATGGTATTGAAAGCTGAACTATAATCAATGAACAGCAGTCTCACATAGCCCCCCTTCCGGCTGTCCAGATGAGAGAGTGTGGTGTGCAGTACCTGGGAGACAGCATCATCCGTGGATCTGTTGGGACGATAAGCAAACTGCAGCGGGTCCATGGAGCAAGGGAGGAAGGCGCAGATGTAGTCCTTTATCAGCCTCTCAAAGCATTTCATGACCACCGAGGTAGGGGCCACCGGTCGGTAGTCATTCAAGCATGCTGGAGAAGCATTCTTGGGCACAGGGACAATAGTGGATCTCTTGAAGCAGGCGGGGACCACAGACTCAGCCAGGGAGATGTTGAATATAGTGGTGAACACTGGAGCTAGCTGATTAGCACAGGTCTTCAGTACTCGCCCAGATATGTCATCCGGACCAGCAGCTTTCCTGGTGTTCACCCTCGTCAGAGCCCTCCTCACACTGTGCTCAGTCACAGAGAGTGTGTGTTCGTCCCCAGCGGTAGAACTCACTCCGGCTGCGCTAACGGTGATGTTGTTAGCCGGCGAGCTAGCGCTGTTGTTGCTAGCCTCAAACCGTGCATAAAATGAGTTCAGGTCCTCCGCTAGGGATGCGTCGGCACTCACAATTGCGGGGGGTCTGCCCTGGTAGTCCGTTATAGTCCGTAGCCCCTGCCATAGGCGTCTGGTGTCGCGCTGCTCCATCTGCGACTCCACTCTGTCCCTATACCTCCTCTTGGCCTCCTTCACCGCCCTTCTCAGTCCATAGGACGCTGCCTTGTGCTCGTCCATGTTGCCGGATACAAGACCGGAGTTATAGGCAGCAGTGCGGGCGTTCAAAGCGTCGCGGATGGATCTATCAACCCACGGTTTTTGGTTAGGAAAGGACCTAACTTTTACCGTGGGGACGATGGTGTCCACTAGCGTTGCTATGAAGCTCGTTACTACTTCCGTAAACTCGCTGACGTCCCTGGAACTGGATTGGAACATGTCCCAGTCGACGTCACGCAGAGCGTCCTGTAGCTCAGCCTCTGATTGGTCAGACCACCGCTTTACGTCCCTCGTCACTACCGCTTCCCGTGCTATCCTTTGTTTATACTCCGGTAGCAGGAAAATGGCGGCATGGTCTGATTTGCCGAACGGAGGGAGAGAGACAGCCTTGTAGCCTCTCTTGAACGGTATGTAGCAGTGGTCCAACGTTCTTTCCCCTCTGGTAGCACACGTAATGTGCTGGTGAAAGTTCGGCATGACTTTTTTTAGGTTTGCCCTATTAAAGTCCCCAGCCACCACCATAGCCGCGTCGGGATGCTTGTTCTGATGCCAACATAACACATCATGTAGGTCCGATAGTGCTACGTCGGTGTCCGCTTGTGGTGGTATGTAGACGGCTGTGGTGATGACCGAGCTGAACTCCCGGGGAAGGTAGAATGGACGGCATGAGATCGTCAGATGTTCCAGGTTCGACGAGCAGGAACGAGAAAGAGTCTTAATGTCCTTGGGGTTGCACCACTTGTTGTTGGTCATGAAGCAAACCCCTCCACCCTTAGATTTGCCAGACTCTTCCGTTCTATCCGCACGGAAAACAGAGAAGGACTCGGTTGGGCATATGACTCGATCCGGCACCAGCGGGGTCAGCCATGTTTCCGTCAGACAAAAGACGTTACAATCCCTCATGTCCCGTTGGAATCTAATCCTCGCCCTAACATCATCCAACTTATTATCCAGAGACTGGACGTTAGCAAGAAGGATGCTGGGCAGAGGTGGACGGTGGGCTTGAACTCTCAGTCTGTTCCGAATTCCGTTCCGTTTTCCCCGATGTTTCCTCCTTCGTCTCCCCGTAGATGCGTCTCCACTGTTGTTGTGGCTCGCTCGTACTATCTCTGCCGGCCACGCTGGGTCGATGGGAAAAGTGGACAAAAACCTTTGTTTTGCGCAAAAGTTTATGGTGTTGATATACACTTATCAATATTTGATAGGAAAAAAATGTACAAAATAAGCATACCCATATCATAAATGTATTTCAATTTCTGCTTGTGTATTTTGAGGCTTTTGAATGTGTGAATGCTTTTAAAAACCAGACCAGTGTGTCCCGTGCATGTTACCGATGTGCTGCTGGAGCGACGCGACCGGCGGGGACAAGATGTGAGTTGCCAATATATTTCTCCATCAACAACACCAAGACCCAATCCTGTAACTTTATTGTACTTGGTGATGAGTGTGATTCTGATTCTCATTACTGGGACTACACAAAAAAAAACTAGGATGTTTCTTTTAAAATTGGCTTCAAACTCAATTTTAAAGCTGTTCAATTTTAGTCAGCAGTAGGATCTGCATTCTCATGAGAGACAGGGAGAGAAAAGACTCAGCTCAGGCTAATATGACTGCTCAAATGGTATAATTATACAGAAAAAGTTAAGAATATTATGCGTTCTCATCATAGAGGTATGACTAGTGGCATAGGAAAGGACCAAGCTGACAATCTGCCACCACCCATAAACTTTATCAAAGTTGCCTTTTTTAATGAAGTGTAAAATGGCAAGGCATTCAAAGTACACTTTCTTTTCAAGTTTCTATATTTTTACCGATACTTTAGATGTTCAGCGTGCACCAGGGAGTTGACAGCAATGGGTGGGAGCAAAGGATCTGAAAAAAGAAAACCAGACTAGAATAGAGGCAACTCAAACAGGCCTCCCACTGTGGCTTTGTCACTACAAAGGGAGCACGAGTTCCCTTCCCTGTTTTGATATCGTGTCCAAAGCCTCCATTTCATTAGTTAAACTTCAATTCGGAAAAATCCCTGTAAGTTGCAATTTTTTCTGTTTGAATGTCTGTGCCTAAAGTTGTCACAGCTTCAAGTTTTTATTTAGTAACATATTAATAAAATACCAAATCGCATATGAGAGTTGTGTGAAACTTGGCCAGAATAGACAATTTCCTCACTCTAATAGCTGCCATGCTATTTGGCTTCATGTACTGTATGTATTATGTATCCATCAAATCAAGTGTTTTATTTTAGTCAGAGTGAAAAAAAAAATGAACAGCAATATGTCCACAGTCCATTCTCTTTCTCTAGCTTACTATATGTGTCATCAGAAATATACAGTTACATACACAGGTTGTTTTACCTGCCTTCCAACAAACACAGCTGTTCTCCATATGAATGAATGGAAAAGTGTGTCAATTTTAGCAGAGATGGGTTTTTTTATTTATTTATTTCTTCTGTTATTTTTTTATTTTTTATTCACCAATTAGTCCATACAGGGACAGACAGTATGAACATACTAACAGATACTAAAGTGACGACAACTAATATTGACTTACTTAGACAAAACAAGACAAAAAAGCAGGGATGTTTTGACAGAGCTTGACCTCATTCAACACAAGAAATTAGCAAAAATCTTTAACGGTGACTAATTCAGCCACCATAAAACACATGGTACAGGAATTACACACATGATGCCTCTTCACAATGCAGATCACCGAGGCTTTGCCCAAGCTCTGTGACAATGTTCAGGTTAAATCGGGTTATAGGCCATACTTGGGTTGAAGTTGAATGTAAATGCAGCATTTTGGAAATTAACAAAACTCCACCATTTCTATTTTCACCGTTTAGTTTTAGTGTCCTGTTTTGTTTGCGTTTGTGTCCATGCAGCTAATTCTTTTGACCATGTGCCAGCGTCGGATGCTCACGTAATTACAAAAGCACACATTTCTATTGAGTTCAGTCTAGATTTGTGACCGTGAACATGAAGTCAGTACCAGAGCTAGAAACAAGAAAAGCCCACGACCCTGCAAACTCACTTGGCATGCACGGCAGCCCAAAGCAAACAGTAAGTAATTGATTGAATTTCAATTACAATTTGCCCTGGGTCTGCTTATGATGTACGCCGTTTTTTCACGCAAGCGTCTACGCCCACTCCGGCGCCTGTGATCGCATATAGGTTGAATTCCGCCGAATGTGTTGGTGTTTTTTCCATCTCTGCCGCACAGTTTGTTTCCTGGCACCGGTTATCTTCTCCCACCATGTGAGGAGCACCTCTCTAAACTGTCTGAGTGTGTGCCAGCCGTTTGGACAGGTGCCTAAAGTGGCAGCGTGCCGACTCCGGTCCCCCCGGGGCCTCGCCTGTATTTGATATGCTACATCAGAAGCCTCGCAGTCAACTACGCGTTCACAGGCCAAGCTTTGGGACCAAAATCGTCCTTCCTCCGCCGCGTGAAGGCCCTCCTCAGGGCTAGTAAACAACTTTGCTTGTTAGTGGAGCTATTGCTTGCTTTCTGTCAGAAAATGGTGGAAACAAAAACTTGTAACAACTCCCACCGCCCTCATCCCACAGGCAAGCCTTTTCAGAAGGTGCGTGTACTTGCAGCTGCTCCATTGTGCTCTAATTTATGTCGTGGCGTATTTCTCCGCGGGATAAGTTTATCATACTAACTTTTTGCCGAGCATGTGTTTTTCACAGCACTTTTTTCTTATCACGCCCGTGTCTTTCTTTTGAGACCAAAAGGGAATGCACCTAGTTAGTTGAGAGCAACAGACTGCTTTCAAGAAAGGGAAGGCTTTTTCCTATGCCCCAATTTATAGTGCCATGAATAATGGATGTATTTATTACGAGACCCTAACGATGGGTAGAAATGTTGTGCTTTAATAAAGGCAACTTATTGAACCTTTCACATTTGTTTGAATGTAGGCCTGGTGCTTGTATTCCACATTAAGGCTAATGTACATGTTTGAAAGGCCAAACAAAGTCAGTTTTATCCAAGAATTTCTGACAAAATCCAAACCAAATTCTTTCCCCTAGCTGACCAACCCTTTCCTCTCCCTCTTCCCATCATACCCCTCTTCAGGCTCACATGCACAGGGTGGTGCAACCACCTTTCACATCTCTCCCCCTCTCTCTCCCCCCTCTCATTGACTGATTCACCCAGGCTTGGCAGTGATATGCAGAGCGAAGAAAAGAAGCTGTACCACTCGCTGATACTTCTGGGGGGAATATTTTGCATAACAATAGCATTGTAGTGCACATTTTTTCAAAATGCTGTTTTTATTTATACAAAATGCTGATGAAATAATCACATTCCCTGTAGCTTCGATGTTCATTTTCAACAGCATGACTGTGCAAATGATTGTGGCACACACAGATAACGCATGCTTTCCTTTGTCATCAATATTTTCCCACTCTATTGCTGCTGCTCAGAAAGACGTCAAAATCTGTTTTTCATGTCTCTTGTTTTTTTTTTTCTGGCAGGGCCTTTGCGCTGTCAAACGTGATTTCTTATGTGTTCAAAATCTGTCATTTAATAATGTTTTTCCCACCTCTGGTAGGAAACATGTCAAGTCATTCCGACAAGAAACTACAAGGATCATTTCATCTTCATTTGTTGCTGTCGATGAACTGTGCAGGGCCCCTAGTATTGTACAGTAACAACCTTGAAGTTGTAATGGCAAAGTAAATGTGGTAAAGGAACCGGGCGCAAACAAAAGTTCTGTGATTTTTCCAGCGGGCTGTGATCCGTGAGATAAAGGAAGAAAGCCTGCGAAGCGTGAGGAGTTCTGCCGATACAGAGACAAGGAGGGGCCAAAGGACAATGCTTGAAGAGACAAGAAAAATGAATTCAGCCCATTTCACAAGGTGCTGTTTATTGGCAATTATAGTCAAGTGTGTGGCCAGTACTTCAGACACACTCTGTGTGGAATGAAGAGCGACACTGCTTAACTTCTCTTCAAGCGAGGATAAACATGGCTGAGGTGAATGCGAGGGCAGTACAATCAAAACCACTACCCATGATTCTCAGTGAGTTTGGAGCCTCGGAATGTTTTTTTCTGCCCGATTTATTTTGCGGTAGTTTTGCTCATGACAGGATTGTCAATGCCTCAATATTGTTTCCACCATGAACACATTCAAAAAGAATGTGGCCATATTATACATCAATACCATTAAGAATTTGATCTACCGGAAGACAGGAAGCGTTTCCTGCTCATTTCACCCACGCATCATTTCAGCAGCACTTTCTGAACCCTGAAGCAAAGGAGGAGAAAAAGAACGGGGAGCCACACTTCGCTGCCAACATTGGGAATGACGGCTTGACAATAGTCTGACAGCTCACCGCTAGATGGTTAGCTAGCCTTCAGCTATGTTTTCTTACATCAACTGTAGAAGAAAGTTGTAAAGCTAATGTGACTCTAGTGCTGGGTACTTTTTTTGTTTGGTTAGCTTTCTGCACTTCAGCTGGTGTCAGGCAGCTCCACCAATGAAACGATGAAAAATACCCATTAAAAAATGGGTGTAATATCTGACGATCAGTTGTTGCTTTGGAAACATGACTTTTGGCACATAATACACACACTACACACAATACAGCACACCTGGATGCAGAAATCATCTCAACCTCAATGGGCGCTCTCCTGCGCAGAGCTCCACGTCACACCACCACACAGCCAAGGGCCTCGTAACCATTTACTCATCTCCACGCTACACGTAGCTGAGGAAACATGTCAAAAATAACCTTAAATAAATAGAATAACTCAA